>VMDO01023395.1:0-31645 GCA_007922755.1 Pedetes capensis | reverse complement strand
AGGACGTTAGTTTAGTCAAGTGATTGATTGTATTTGAAGGAAGGCAATAGTTCAAAATTATCCTGTAGCTCAACATCATAAGGTTTTAGTGTAGGGAGGTGTTTAATATATAAGCTATAGGATGCTTAGGAGTGCTATAAATTTCTTCACAGTTTTTCCTGCTTGCCTAGGGAAATATCATTCTTTTGTCTTCTTGTGTTTGATCTGTGGAAAGCTGAAACCAAAGCACAGGATACTATCTACGTTTACAGCTGGAGGCCTAGTGATGTAATATATATACTATCTAGCCTGCTTATTCATTCATACTTATGATTATGTGTGTTTTGCAGTTAAGGCCAACTCTTCTCTCTAAGAGAGAAAGTCCAATATCACCAGCGTGGTATTTTTAATGAGTTTGGAAGAAAGGGGAATAATGTTCCCATAATAAAGTATAACTGAGTTTCGCATCTATAGCATATTGGAGGGTTTAAGAAAACAGTTTGCTTTTTCCTACCCTTATTGACTACCTTTTAAGGGAAGGCACTGTGTGTATTTGTACCTAGATGTACTAATGTTAGTGGATACTTGATCTTTTAGAAAATTGTAATTGGGAAGTAAATTCTTAAGATATCCTATAGCTCTGGTGACTGTGACACAAATAATTTCCTTTTCTGATTAGGAAATAGTCCTTGTCCCACAAAAACAACAGTGAAGTAGTATATTTTAAGAGCTGTATTGAGAGATGACAGGACATAGCTAGCTTTTATCAAAACACTAGCTGGAATTGTCCCTGAATTTTTTTATTTCATTTCACTCTGAATAATACTTACAGGACTATTTTGAAGTTTAGAGATCATGGGGTTTGTTTCCGTTTGGTGGTCTTGTTTGTTTTGCTTGCTTGGTTGGTTTGGTTTGGTTTAGTGTAGTGGGGTCTGGTCTGTAGTCCAAGCTGGCCTGGAACTTGGGTCAATCCTCCTGCTTCAGCCTCCTGATTACTAGGATTATAGGCATGCACCACCATGTGCAGCTGTTCAGAGATTCTGTTTGTAAATACCTAGCACTTACATTCTCAATAAGTAAGAATAGGAACTAACTTCCAATCTGATTTAATAACTGTTTGGGTTTTCTTAGCCCAGTGACCTAAGCAACAGAACAGGGAATAATAGAAGGTAAATATAGGAAAGATTAGTGCAGAACTGTAAGATTTTGATTGACATAACTTTTAAGTCACTTGCCAGTATCCCCTGTACAGAGTATAACAACTGAAATGAGAAATTGTACTTTATGGTTGTAGGTGTTCCTTTTCTTACAGTGGGGTTGCATCATGATAAACACGTTGTAAACTGAAAATATCATAACTTAAAATTTTACTACACCTAACCTCTGGAGCAGCATAATTTAGCAACATAGTATGCTGTAGAGTGGCAGTTATTTACCCTCATGCTCCCCATGGGTGACTGGGAGTTGTGGCTCTCTGCCCAATCCAGCATCACATGAGAATTTTGTACTAAATATCAGTAGCCCAGGGTGAGATCAAAATTCAGACTACAATTTCTACTGAAGTCTATTGGTTTCTCACCATTTTAAAATCCAACCATTGTAAATTGGAAACCATCTGAATTTGGAAGATGCTTCAAAGGTCATCTAGTATAAATTTTTTTAGTAAAAAAAAAAAAAAAATCCTTCTACAAGTATTTCCACTAACAGTCATCATCTTGGAAGAATAAGTAATATGTGTTCCTGCATTTTTAAAGTCCTGTTTGGTAGAAGAATCTTCCTACAAATTTGCTTCTTTGATTAAGTCTGCTTATTAATTCTAGGTCTGTTCTTTAAGATGAAATAATCTTTTTTATGAGAGACTGAGTATTTCACTGCTTCCAGTCATGTTCCCTGGTTCAGTCCATGCTCTACAACACAGTGATCTCTACGAAGCACAGCTCTGATCACACCTCTCACTTTGGCTTCTATGACACTATGCTCACTTGGTTGTTTCCTATTTCTCTGTTCCTCTCTTAGTCCTTAAACAACCATTGCATGCTATCCATGTGCCACAGATAGGAAGGTGGTGAATAAGATAGGATCCTTAACCCATGTTGCAGATGAATCAGCCTTTTTCATTTAATCATCTTTTTTTGGCCACTGACCCTGCTGTTTCCATTTGAAAACTCTTTCTCCAAGGTATCAAGAAAATCCCACTCTGCTTCAAAAATCCTTGCTGATTTAACCCCTACCCCCAACTACAGTCCTGCACTGACTGATTTATTATGAGGAAATGGACAATTACTTCACTAAGATGTGCCAAATGTGGCCAGGTTTAGCATTTGGTCCTTTCTTAGTAAATAATTTCCTGTGTTTGTTTTCATCTGCAGTTCTGGATATTTGAAAGCCAAACAGTACATGGAAGAAGAAAACTATGATAAAATCATAAGTGAATGCTCAAAAGAAATAGATGCTCAAGGCAAATACGTGGCAGAAGCATTATTACTACGAGCCACCTTCTACCTGCTTATTGGCAATGCCAATGCGGCCAAACCTGATTTAGATAAGGTCATCAGTTTAAAGGAAGCTAATGTGAAGGTACATTTTGAAATGTGTGTGCATGTGAGAATATTAATAAATTGGAAATGGGTGCATTTATAGATGTTTTGCCAGATAGCAATTCACTTGCCATTCTGCATTAGGCTAGTTTTGTTTTGAAGGACACTATATCTAATTATGAGTGAGCTGGTGCAGTGAATCTGAAACATAAATATCAACAATGTTATCTTCATCTAGAAAAATAAAAGTTTTTCCTACAGCATCTGGTACTTTCAACTTCCCCTTGTAGCCACTGCCTAGTATATTAGACTGTGAAATAAAGATGTGTATGTGTGAATGTGTGTGTATGTATAATATATGGGTAGTGGTAATATAGCATTGCTAGGGGTAACGTTGCAAGTAACACGCAGTCCATAGCATTAGCATATAAGGCCTAAGTATTTGTTAAACATTCCTTTCAAAATTAGGTTTTTGTGCTGGGCATAATGGCACATGCCAGCAATCTCTGCAACCCAAGAGATAGAGGTAGGAGGCTCAAGAGTTTGAAGCCAGAGACAGCTAGAGGAACCCTCTCTCAAAATAAAAATCAAAAAAATAAAAAATTACCAGAAGAAAACAGGAATAAATATTGGCTACCTTGTATTAGGTAGAGGTTCCTGAGATATTTATCCATTCATCAGCTGATGGATAAAGTTGCCAAAGAAAAGAGAGAAATAAGAGTTCATCAAAATTAAACTTTTGTGCTTGACACAAAATGGACAACATCAAGAAAGAGAAAATACCTTCCACAGAATAGGAGGAAATATTCACAAATCATTTATCTCGTTGTTGTTGTTAGGTGCTATCAAGTCATGTCATACCCATAGGATTTTCAATGGTGGATTGTTTCAGGAGTGGATTGCCTCATCTTGCTCCCATTTGTGTGGTGCTCGGGATCCAACCAGGGACCTCAGAGAGTACAGCATGGCACTCTACCAACTGAGCTAAACCCCAGCCCATTTATATCATAAGAGGCTTGTAATCCAAAGTAAAGAACTCTTAGAACTCAACAATAAAAAGACAATCAAATTAGCACCATTCATTACGATGATGCACCCCTATAATCCATGCAATCCCAGCGACACCAGAGATGGAGGCAGGAGGATCTCAAGTTCAAGGCTAGAGGCAGCCTGCATAATTTAGCAAGACCCTGTCTCAAGATAAAAAATAAGAAAAGGGGGCTGGGCAAAAAAGGGGCAGCTGGAGTTCAGCTCAGTGTTAGGGCACTTGCAAAGAATGTGCAAGGCCCTGGCTTCCATACCCCCAGTTCTGGAGGGTGGGGGCGCAGGGAAGAAGCCTAATTTTAAAATGGACAAAGGATCTGGACATTTTCCCAGAGATGTGAAAAGTTGGTCATTGTTGTTACCCATTAGGAAAATGTAAGTCAATACCATAATGAGATATCGCTGAGATATTACCTCACTCCTTCTAGGCTGACTATAATTTGAAAAAACAGATAAGACTGTAAGTCAAAATGGTGGATAAAAACAAATGTTGGTAAAAATGTGGGATAATTGGAACTTTGCTTGTGGGGATGTAAAATGGTAAATCCTCTGCAGAAATATAGTTGAGCAGTTTCTCAAAAAGTTAAACATACAGTTATCAAGTGTTCCAGCAGTTCCACTCCTAGGTACCCAAGAGACTTGAGTACATATGTCGACACAAAAAATGTGTATATCAACACAAAAATGTGTATGTCAACACAAAAATATGAATGTTCATAGCAGCATTATTCATGATAGCCAAAAGTAGAAACAACGCAAATCTCCATCAGTTGATGAATGGATAAATTTTAAAATGTGGTGTATCTATATACTGGAATATTATTCTGCCTAAAAAAAAAAAAGAAGTACTAATACATGGTACCACATATATGAACCTTGAAAACATTGTACTACATGAAAGATGCACAAAGAAAGGCCATATGATATATGAAATAGCCAGAGTATACAAATCCATAGGAATGGAAAGGAGATTGGCAGTTTCCAGTGACTGGGGAGTGGGAAGGAATGGGGAGTGACTACTAATGTGTATATGGGAGTTCTTTTTGGGGTAATGAAAATATTCTAGAATTAGTAGTGATCAACATTCAACTTGTACTAAATGTACTAAAAACAACTAGTGTGTACACTGTAAAAGGGTAAGCTTTATTGTATGTGAATTACATCGATTTATTCAAAAAAACTAAATTGCAAAGAAAAGTACTGATGAACCATTTCTCATTTTGGTTACTTAGCTTCGAGCAAATGCCCTCATCAAAAGAGGCAGTATGTACATGCAACAGCAGCAGCCTTTGCTGTCAACTCAGGATTTTAATATGGCTGCTGACATTGATCCTCAGAATGCAGATGTTTATCACCACCGAGGACAGGTAAATCTATTTTCTTACCTAGAGTTCTGACCTATGGATTAAAATATTTAATAACCATTTTTGAAAATTTCTTAAATTTTCTTAAATCATTGCTGGTAATTATGAACAAAGTTTCTTAGTGATTTACAGTTTGGATTGGTCTTTGTTTAATTCCGTCTTGAGTATTATTATTTGTCTTCATGATTTTGATGTTTACATATGAGAAAATGGAAAAGGAAGGCAAAAAATAAGTTGTTCTACTAGTTCAGTTACTTTTTCAGCTGTTTCTGGTTTGTAGGTTTTCAATGAGTAAAAACATCAGTAACATTTAACAAGCAGTTTGAGTTAATGCCAGAATTAAGAGGATGATTTTTTTTTCAGGCTTCTTACTCTAAGAAAATACTAGCCTGAACTCCAGATAGTACCCAACCTAAAAAAAAATCATGTCTGTAGTTTTACAACAGGCATATAGTTTTTTAGTAAAAACACCGAGTGAAGAAAACAGTTCCTAATTATAGCATCATTGGAAAGAACATGAGTTTATACTCTCTTTAATGTGTCTTCTTTCATTGCAATATGGTGGGAAATAAGGACTATCTATCTAACAACAGAAAAGCTGAAGTTCTTTCTAATGGAGAATTTTATATAATGTTTCTGTATGAAGGGTATTAAGACGTGGTAAGGTAACCTCTTAAAATTCTTGATATTTTTATCTTTACTGTTAGTGTATTAAGATAAATTTGAAAGGTAATTATATGCTGTCTAACCGCCTTTGAAATTGAGAATAGAGGTGTTTAATTATAGAAGAGTTTCTTAATAGTGATCAAAATTGCAGTTCAAAAATGATTTATCTTTTTTTAATTGGACACCATTTTTAAGTTGTAGAATCTTTCCTTTAAAATTACAAGGTTTTTGAGTTCTCTGTTTCTACAAAGTAATTTTATATCGCATAATTACTATATACTGAGTATTAGCTATGGTGTCAGAGAAGAGAGAAGGTATGTAATTAAATGGTGAACCTATTATTTTGAATTGTATTTATTTATGTTTGTTTTCCTTAGCTGAAAATACTGCTTGATCAAGTTGAAGAAGCAGTAGCAGATTTTGATGAATGTATTAGATTAAGGCCCGAGTCTGCTCTGGCACAGGCTCAGAAATGTTTTGCATTGGTAGGTATTACTTTCTTTTGTAATTTCTAAATGCCATTGTATTTACCAGTGTTAACAAAAGTGTCTGTCTTGTCTATAAAATCATTTGATTTTTTCCTCAAAAGATAATTACAGGGAAAAAAATTGTTAGTAAGCATGTATGTTAATCAATATATTTCTCTGGATGTTTGAGTTTTGGTTTTGGTTGTGGCTTTTTTCAAGATGGGTCTTGCTGGCCTCAAACTAGCCATCCTCCTGCCTAAAGATTTCTGAGTGTTGGGATTACAGGTGTATGCCACCACACCCAGCTCTGTTTGAGTTCATCTTAAGTGTTTTTCCCTGAGTTTATGCTCCTCTAAACAGAACTAGTCTCCTTGCTTCTCTACAATAAAACAGTACAAAGGTTTTAAAACTATTGTGAGAAAATAATCTTGTCATGATATCATGTAATTGCTTTCTTATCACTACTGTAGCAGTTTTTCTGAACAGTAACACAAAGCTGAGAAAGGGGAAATAAGTATTTCTAGTAAAATTAAGTATTTTCACTTACCCTTTAGAGAGAGTCCTAAAAAAATTTTCCTTTTTAAGAAATTGCATCACAAACATAACTACATATTCTGTTGTTTTCTTACTTTGTTTTGTTTTGTTTTGAGTCAGGGTCTTGCTGTGAAGCCCAGGCTAGCCTCAAACTTACATCAGTCCTCCTGCCTGAGCCTCCCAAGAGCTGGGATTACAGGTGTGCACCACCATGTCCTAGTTAACATATTTATGTTATACATGAAAAAAGTAATAAAAATTTTATTAAATTAAAAATGCTAGGCTGGGAGTTTAGCTCAGTGGTAGAGCACTTGCCTAGAATCCTGAAGCCCTATGTTTGATCCAGAGCACAGAAGAGAATTCCCCTAGTTTTATGCAAAGTTAACTTCTTAGGGGTTAATATGCTTTTTGCCTGAGTATTGAGTATCTTGAAATTATATAGTGGTCATGAAGTTCTTGTTTACATAGTTTTGAATCCCTACTATTGAAATATTTCCTTGGAACCCTTTTGGATACAGCAAATCATGTTAGCAAATCACCTGCTTTTCTGGAAACATTTATGAAATCTTGTGTGTCTTTTATAATATGCTAATGTTCCAGAAGTTAATAGGTATGTTTTGATTTTTTAAATAGTATCGTCAGGCATATACAGGAAGCAATTCTTCACAAATCCAGGCAGCTATGAAAGGTTTTGAGGAGGTCATAAAGAAATTTCCAAAGTGTGCTGAAGGCTATGCACTGTATGCCCAGGTAAATGTTATTTTTTTTTCAAAAAAAATTTAAAAACTGCATTTGTATACTTCTGTGGAAGCAGCCAACTTTCCTGCTTTGATTCTCAAGACCCCAAGCATGATCCTAAATCATCTTAGGAGAGGCTTTTGAGGTGAAAACCATTAATCTAAACTCATAACCTGGGGAAGCTTAAGGAAAGCATTTCTCTCATGTTTTCATTTGGATGGGATTTGCAAAAAAGTAATTAACCTTAGGAAAATTTATGCAGTGGGGAAAATACCCACAAGGAGAATTTTCTTTCTCTTTGACCACTGCTGTTTGAAATGGTTAGGTAGGTTGTAATAGTTTAATTTCTCCTTGGTTGGTCTAAAATTCTTTGTTTTCTTGTTTTAAAATCAAAGATATGGAAAGTAGAGTTTAAATTTAATTATTTGGTTGTGATCTGAAGTTCTTTGAAACTCATCAATTTTAAATCATCTATCTCAATGGAAATGGTTTGCTTCTTAGAGCATTTATATCTTGCCCCCCTCTCTGCTATCTGCAGAGCAATATTCTATGTAATATATTTTCTAACTTCTCCTCCCTCAGTTTTAGAAACAGTCTTGCTATGTATCCCAGGCTGGAATTCTCTTGGCTCAGCCTCCTGAATGCTGGGATTATAGGCATGCACCACCACACCTGGCTTCTAACTTACACTTTTTATTACAAAAGCAATGTTGGGGTTTTCCCTTACACACATCACAAATAGAAAACATTAAAAATTTACCATCCCTGGTAGACTCCTCTCCCTAACCCATTCTTGTTTTGTTTTGTTTTGTTTTGTTGTATTTGGTTTGGTTTTTTAGCCCAGGCTGGCTTGGAACTTGCTGTGTAGACCAGACTGGCCTTGAACTCATGTTGATCCTCCTGCATCAGCCTCCAAATGCTGGGATACAGGAGTGTGCCACCATACATGGCTTCCCTAAAACATTCTTAAGTTTGCTTATTCATTTATTTTTTTTTAATTTCCTTTATGCTATTTTTAGGCAGGTTATAAGAAAAATCTCACAAGGACTTTGAGGGTTTATTGAGGGAGGAACTGAGAGAAGGTTGATTTGTGTTGAATCTATTCTTTAAGGTAGGTCTTAGGTACCACTGTATTGTGATTAAAACTCTGTGAATCATAGCCTAGAAATTTTTTAGTAACTTCAATTTGAAATATTGTTCTCTCTTCAGTCTTAGTTCTTTATAATTTATGGTAATACAAATTAAACATTGGCTGACTGTACACTCTAAATCCTACTTTCCATAGCTTCCACATATATAGTTATATATAGTAATGTTTTTTTGTTTTAACCCTCAAAACTTGGGCTTAGATGCTAGCAAAGTTATAGTCTGAACATGATCTGGTACCCACAAAACCAAGTCTCCATTTCATCCATGAAATTTGCCTTAAAAGTAGTTTATTGTAGTGCTTTTATTTTTATTAGTAACTTTTAAGGAATACCTGGTGACAGTTAACACATCTGTCTTAAACTTACCATTCCAAATGAGTGTTGTACTTAAAGTAATTGCCCTGAGATATATATTATGATAAAATGAATAAGTAACATGAGTGTACTTTGAAAATATATTAGAACTGTTACTAGGAGTGAGATTGTTTGTATTCTATGGTTTACCAAATTATCTGATTGCATATAACTATTTCAAAAAACAGGACAGTTAACTTTTTTTTTTTTTTTTTTTTTTGCGGTACTGAGTGTTGAACCCAGGGCCTTGCACCTGCATGCTTTGCAAATGCTGGACCACTGAGCTGCGCCCCCAGCCCATTTTTTTTACTTTTTGAGACAGGGTCTCACTAAGTTACGCAGACTGCCTCTAGTCTCGAACTTGCGATCCTCCTGCCTCCGCCTCCCCAGCTGCTGGGATTACAGGTGTGCGCCACCATGCCCGGCGCTAACATTTCATATTTATAACGGTGCTGCCTAAAAATGCCAATAATTAAGATGTAAAATTTAAATCTAATAATTTAAAACATAGTTTGATAATGAAGTAATATCAATGAATAAGGATTATACTTTTAGTTGTTTAGGTTAGTAGTTAGCTTAATATAACTGAAGTATCTCCTCATATAGGCATTAACAGATCAACAACAATTTGGTAAAGCTGATGAAATGTATGATAAATGTATTGACTTGGAACCAGATAATGCCACAACTTATGTCCATAAAGGGTATGTATTTTTATAGTTCTGTTTGTTCCAATAAGATGCTAAAGTTCTTTTGTAGTAATAAAATGTGTTTCTTTTGGCCTTTGAGGAATGGTTCTATGGTAGAGAAGTATCAGTGAGTTAATCAATTCCTTAATGCATGTGGATGCTGCTTCATTGTTATATACAAAATAATAAATGTACTATTTTCACTAGGGATTTTAATTTCAGTTCTGCACATCCTGTCAAATATTGTTTATATCAAAGTAGAAACATACATAGTAAATTTTTCCTGTCCTTGTATACTTGAATATAAGAAACCTAACTTGCCAGGTGTGGTGGCACATGCCTGTAATTCCAACAACACAGGAGGCAGAGGCGGAAGGATTGTGAGTTTGAGGCCAGAGGCAGCCTATGTAACTTAGTGAGACCCTGTGTCAATAAAAGATGGCTGGGTGTGCAGCCCAGTGGTAGAGCACTTGGAAAGTGTGAGAGACAGGGAGTGGGGGAGGGAGAGAGAGCAAAAGACAAAAGAGAGAGAAGGAGAAAGAGGAGGTGGCCCAGAGCCTTAGACATACTATGCATGCACTCTACCACTAAGCTATACTCCAGCCCAGATGCTCTTTTCATAACAAGGAACTTAGATTACAAAATTAGTGTAAGTTAAAAGAAAAAACTACATTGTGATGCTGTTGATGTACTTGCCCTAGTTTTTCATGGTAAGTTAAATTATAAATATATTGAAATGAGAAATTGAATCATACATTTATATATATATATATATATATTTTTTTTTTTTCGGTACTGGGGGTTGAACCCAGGGCTTCACGCCTGCATGCTTTGCAAGGGCTGCACCCCTGAGCTGCACCCTCAGCCCATTTTTTTTTTTACATTTTGAGACAGGGTCTTGCTAAGTTACGCAGACTGCCTCTAGTCTCGAACTTGCGATCCTCCCGCCTCCGCCTCCTGAGCCACTGGGATTATAAGCGTCTGGCGATACATTTATATTTCTGTTGATACTGGGCCATGGTCACGTCTGACTGCCCTTTTGCATTTGCAGTTTACTTCAGCTTCAGTGGAAGCAAGATTTGGATAGAGGTTTGGAGCTTATCAGCAAAGCTATTGAAATTGACAACAAATGTGATTTTGCATATGAAACCATGGGAACTATTGAAGTGCAAAGGTAATTTCTCTAGTCTGTTGTTAGGAAATTTATGGCAGTGGTATAAATTTTTACCTTTTGTCCTTCTCATTACATACATGTTACTGTCATTGTCCATTAAAGTTTGTTATACTGTTTGATGCTTCCCTCAAAATTATGCAACTTTGATTTGCTTTTTATTTCATTATTCTTCCAAATTAAAAGTTACACTTATAAAAATTGTTTTAAATTAAGCCTATGCATTAGAAAGCGAAACTAGGTCTTTCTCTAATATCTGTTGTGGGTTGTTTCCTCTTTTCACCTGTACTATTCCTGATGGAAGGAAAAAGTACCTGTACTGTGCTTTATAGACAATGCAGAGTAACAAAGATTGGTGGTCAGGTTGCTGTAAGATCCAGATCCTTCTACAAAGAAGCAGCCAGCCAAGTCACTGGGCAAGTTGCAACATCTCTGAGCTCCTGAGTTTTCTTTAAATTTTGGGTTGCATAAGAGTTTTTGCAACTCTGCTTTCCCATAGCTTCTTGTTTTGTATAAATGTTTACCCAAAGTTGCATTTAAGATCTACATTGACAGCTGTTTATACTTGGAACTAATTGAGGTATATTATCTTAATACTGGCATTACTTTCCAGTTAAGTACCTGCTTTAGACCAACTACTGAACTTTAGGTCTCTTCCAAATATTATTTTAGTTGATCTAAACCTCCATCTTTATAAAGGTATAGATTGTATGATTCACCTGTTTAAATGTAGAGTGCAAAAACTAATGCCTCGCCTGTTTAAGTTAACAAGGTTGCACAGTGAGCCAGTAGTGAAGACAAGAGTTGAGTCCATACTTCACTGATGTCAAAGTAACTGATCTTGCCACTATCTGGTCAGAAACCAGCATGAGTTCTCTTAATTCCTGTCATTCTGCCCTTCGTGTGACCTTTTCCCTTCTCCAGAGTAAGCAGAATAAATATAGATAGGCTGGCTGGGGTTTAGCTCAGTTGGTAGGGTGCCTGGTCTGCATTCTCCGAGGATCTTGGTTCAATCCCCAGCACTGCAAAAATGGGACAAGGATGTGGCAATCCACTCCCAAAAACAGTCAGCCATTGAAAACCTTATGAGGGTTGCTGTGAGTCAGACCCGACTTGACGGCACCTAATAACAACAACACAGATAGGCTGATGAAAACGGGCATTTCTTTGGAACCATTCTGACAGTTGTATGTAAATATTAAATTAGTATATATTCTCAAATCCAATCTGTACCCTGGGCTAGGGTTTAGCTCAGTTTATAGAACACTTCTCTGTACTTTCTGAGGACCTGGGTTCAATCCCTAGCACCACAAAAATGGGAGAATGATATGGTAACCCACTCCTGAAACAATCCCCCAAAACAATCAGCTGTTGAAAACCCTCTGAAGGCCACTATGAGTCATACTCAACTCAATAGCACCTAAAAACAACAGTCTGTACCATTTCAACAGTTTTAGAGGGCTACAGAATCTGATGTAGATTAGAATCACATGAATCTACATCTGATTTGGTAGCCTTGTAAAGCTGCTGAACGGGTGCAGATTAGATTTGAGAATATATGGTATCTCTTAATTGCTAATTTGTTAACGTGAATAAAATATTCTCTTAATAGAGTAGGACAGGGTAGTCGTTTCTAATCTTTATCAAGCAAAGCTGTGGGTTCTTAGAACAATGCACACATAAAAGACTTTGCATTTAAAGTTTCATAGATTTTAAGGAACCCTAGACCTTAAGGTCTAGGTGGCTTAATGGAATTTTGAGTGCTAATTGTACTTTAAAAACTCCTTGTAGCCAGGCACAATGACCCACACTTGTAATCCCAGCATCTCGGGAGGTGGAGGAAAGGGGATCATGAATTTGATGCCAGAGGCAGCCTGTAAATTTAGTGAGACCTGACTCAAAAATTAAAAAAAAAAAAAAAAAAAGGGCTGGGGGTGCAGCCCAGTGGTAGAGCACTTGCAAAGTATGTGCAAGGCCCTGGGTTCAACCCCTAAGTACTATAAAAAATAAAAAGTCCCTTGTAAATCTTACTTTAAAATTAAATAAATGTGGATAAATGATTGAAATTGCTGATTAAAATTAAATGAATGAATGATTGAACTTGCTGGTTATGCTATTTTTTAGCAGATTTGCTTGCTATTGACTTTACGGCTCAATGTGAACTCTTAAATAATTTTTTATTTTTTATTTATTTTTTATTTTTTTAATCTGTCATGGGGCTCTGTGAGGTGGCACACACCTGTTATCTCAGCAGTTCGGGAGGCAGAGGCAGGAGCAGCACAGGTTTAAGGCCAGAGGCAGCCTGTGCAACACAGTGAGATTGTCTCAAGATAAAAAAAAAAGTCTGGCCTGGGGAGCAGCTCAGTGGTAGTATGTATACAAAAAGTATGCACAAGGCTCTGTGTTACCCCCCTGACTGCAAAAACAAAAACAAAAACAAAAGTTCATTAGGTAACCATATATTGTAGTAGTAGCTTAAATGTAGTCACTCTAGGGATACATCTAATTCTTAGAGTCTAACTGGCATATACACATTATGGACTTAATATTTATTGTGGGGTTATGTATGTACATGCAGATATACATAGCTAACTCTAGTTCCCTAAAACAGGTGGTTCCCAGTAACTGCATATAGAACCTAGGGACAATTAGGCTGTAAGAGGTAAGCTTTATCCTTGGCCACAAGCATTTTCATTTATTTACTCAATAATGTAATAGCAATTACCAGCCATTGTAGTAGGTTCTGGAAGTTGAAAGATACCCATCAAGGAGCCAGTTAAGATTATGATGGAAACAAACATGTGTTCATCTGACTATGCATACTGTGGCAATAGAACTATTGGAACATGGGCTAACACATCTAATTCCCCTGGGAAAGGAACAGGAAAATACTTTTTGTAAGGATATGGTATTTGCACTAGTTCTTAGAAAGGTGAGGATTTGACCAAAATCAGCCAAAGAAGCAATAAATAATGTGAGGATTATATGCAGGTATGAGCACAGAGAACCGAGGTTGACAGTGTGATGCAGTAGAAGTGCGTGGAGTTGGGCATATGGTGATAAGAGATGAGGTAGTAAGTAAGAAGGTGGCCTCACACAAACCTGTGAAGTTCAGGCTCCTGAAGGCCACTGATGTTCCTCCAGGCCTTTTTATTTGGAGACAGAGTCTTGCTAAGTTACACAGGCTGCCTATGGCCTCCAACTCACTATCCTCCTGCCTCCGCCTCCCAGGTCACTGGGATCAGAGGCATGCACCACCACACCTTGCTGAGGCTGTCACACCTTCTTAAGGAGCCTTATGTTTTAGGAGAAACATGTAGACTTTAGGAACCACATAGAATTATGATTTTAATAACCCATTTAATTTTCCCACTCTCACTGTTCTTAAAGGATACAAGAGCATAATGTAGGCACATAGTATTTTTAAGAACATTTAATATTTATTGAGTTCTTTCAGTATGCTAGGCAGTCTTGTTTATTATGAAAGCAGCATTAGAATCAGTTGAAGCTTAGTGGTCAGACATCATGTAGCACAGCTTACAAACATTTCTGGATATTGTGAGTTGTTAGGTGCTGTTTAGTCAGGTAGGTCCAACTCGTAGTGACCCTCGTAGGGTTTTCAATGGCTGATTGTTTCGGGATTGCTTCCAGAGTGGTTTGCCCCATCCTTCTCCTGTTTTTGCAGTGCGGGGGTGGATATTGTGAAGTGCTTATTTAATCTGAGAATTTAAAAATTTTTGTTCTTTTAGAGGAAATATGGAGAAAGCCATTGACATGTTTAACAAAGCTATTAACCTGGCCAAATCAGAAATGGAGATGGCTCATCTTTACTCACTTTGCGATGCTGCTCATGCCCAGACAGAAGTTGCAAAGAAATACGGATTAAAACCACCAACATTATAAAGCAAGGAGAATGGAGACTGACTCTGTTTTTAAAAGAAGTTTACTCCTTCACCTGAACCCTCAAGCCACTGTCATAAATCGTGCTGAGTGGTGGGACTTCGTATTCCCCTTTGTGGTGTCCTTCCTTACATCTGTTTCATGTTTAGGTGTTGTGGGTGTAGCTGTCGGAGGACATTTGCAGTCTTGCAGCTTTTATTCCCTGTGCAACAAAAGTTAAAGAGATGTTCAAATAAAGTTGTGCAGTACAACAGATAATTGGCCATGCAAATAAAAACTGATTTGTTGATTTTATTTTTGGATGGGGTTTGGGAGTTATTTTCTGGATGATTTTTTTTCTTTATGTGTGTATAATAGTATTTTATAGTATGTTGGTTTTTAAATTAATATAGCAAGTGCTGTAAAATAGATTTCTTTTTTATTCAATTAATCCTTTTTAGTTAATTTTTTTGAAGGATGCAAAGCTTAAATGTGGATTACAGTGAAATTGAGTCAGCATGCACAGTGCCTCTGATTCTGTAGAACTTTAGAACGTAGTCTACAGCAACTAGTTTTCATACAGTAAATTATGCAGAAGCAAAATATTCTGATTGAGAGGATATGCTGGAAAACTATTCATGGGGGAGTGAATCGGAAAAAGAGGTAAGACGAAAGAGAAGTATGTTTATAATTGCCCATGCCTATTTTCTGTAATAAGTACTATTTAATAGTGTGCTTTTTAAAGAAAATGCGGGTTGTGTGTATAACCCAAATAAAGATGGAATAAGTGTGATATATGGGAGTATCTATCTAATTAGCTTAAATTTTCTAGTGAAGAAAATGTAGCTAAAGGTTGAAAAGGATGTAAGTCTTAGAGCCAGAGAATAGTATTTTTTTTGAAACGACAAGTTTAGTGCTTTAGCTATCGCTACATGTGTTTAAGGAATTTTGAGCCAGTGTTTTCAAGATACTGAGTACATGTAGAGTGCTTTATTGTACTAAGGTAACCTTCACCTCTAAGGACTAATAGTTCACATCTAGGTTTTCACTAGGGACTGATAGCAGATTTTTGTTTTGTTCTGTTGATTTTATCTGTACCCCTCATGCTTACTTAGGAATCACTTTAACGTGTATTTCCTGTTGTCACTTTATTTATAGACCATCCCTTTGCTTATATGCTTAATTTTGCTGGTGGGGGAAGGGCTGTGTTCTCTTGTTTTGAGATATTCAGGGTGGGGAGATGTTTATGTAAGTCTGAATATAATAAAAGAGCAAGCCTTCTATTACACTTTTCTGCAAATGAAGTCTAATTATAGTTTACATTGTTGGGAGTAAAGGAGCATTTTGCCCTCTTAAAAAGGGTGCTTTATCCTGTTAAAACCAAAAAGATTTTGTCTACAAATGCTATCTTTTTAGAAACTATTAGAAATGACTCCCCTTCCAAAGTCAGTCTTTAGAAAATAGAAGCCTCTGACTGATTTTAGTAGGGCAGTTAACGTAATTAAAGATAACTGGGATAATGGTAAGTTGGAGAGCTCTGCATTTTATTCTTAAAGTATTCACCTGTTATGATTGTCCCTCAATACAGAAATGTTCTGCATCTCTGAATGACCTCTGGCTTCTTTTTTTTTTTTTTTTTTTTTTTAAGTTTTTATTTGCATGGCTGTATTTACATTAACACTGACATTTTCTTCTATTCTTCTCCCTTGTTTCCTCCTGGAGTTGGGTAGGAAAAAACAAAGGAAGCATGTGCCATTCAATACTATCATTCCAAATTCTCACAGACTATTGCCTGTTGTAAAAATATTTGAAACTGCACTGAAAGCTGCATCTGTCTGTATCTTTTCTTTTGTAAATGATCTCACATGTAAATTCACCAAATAAATATTACATTCAAGCTTTTCTATCTATTCTTTAAACAGAAAAACAGGGAGCTTACTCATTTATTACAGTATTGGGTAAATTTAGTTATTCTGTTGTGAGCTCAAACTAACTTTGAAATTAGGCACATATGCGTTTGTGTCAATGTTGCAGTTTCCTGAAAGCATTCATCCTTAACTGTGAAACAAGGCTCCCCAGAGAACTAGAAGCCACTTTACTTCATTCCTTACCTATATCTATCTTACCCATACTTGTGTTAACATGTAGCTATCATCCTCGGTCTTTGAGATATTGCAGGAAAGAATTTAAGCAACACACACACACAAATAGTAGCAAAGATAATGTTTATTGTAGGAAAATAATTAAAGGTGAATTAAAGAAAGATAATACCCAAGGAGGGAAAGCGAGGCTACTCAGAAAAGAGTGAGCCAGTTGCCAGGGGTGGGCTACCTTTATTGTTTCTCTTAGGGGGTTGCCACCCAAGTTCCTCCTTTGTTTTTCCCCTCCTTTCCTGAGGTGGAGTTTTACTTTTAGAACAGAGGGGGATCTATCTGGCTGAGGCTGGCTTTATTAGTGAGATGAAATATTGTCCCTGTGAAGAACATTTTGAGTAATTTCTCTTATTTTGGCAATTCCCAGTTGTGCTAGGGCCTTGAGGAGATGTCCTTATCTTTGCAGTCCCACGATTATAGGCTGCACAAGCATCCTGAATAAACACTTGTATCCTGTCACAAATTCCCAAGCTATATGTACATTTGCATCATCAAATTCTTGGAATAACCACTTGGTGTCCCACTATTTTTTGGGGGGGAAGCAGTACTTGGGAGCTGAACTCAGGGCCTTGCACATACTTCACAAGCACTCTAGCATGGGCTGCACCCCCAGCCCATTTTTTATTTTGAGGCAGGGTCTCACTAAGTTCAAGTTAACCTTGAACTCATGATCCTCTTGCCTCTGCCTCCTGAGTCACTGGAATTACAGCTGTGCCACAGCACCAGGCCAAACGAATCAAATTAAAAATTAATTCCAGAAAAACGTGGGAAATTCCCAAATACTTAGAAACTATGATATAACCCTTGGATCAAAAAAATAAAGGAAATTAATATTTTGATATGCAGACATCAACATCACTAAACATGTAGCTGGGTGCATTGTGCACACTTATAATCCCAGAGACTCAGGAGGCAGAGCAGGAGGATCATAAGTTCAAGGCCAGAGGCAGCCTGGGTAACTCAGTGAGACTCTGACTCAAAAGCTTTTTAAATGGGCTGGGGTGCAGCCCAGTGGTAGAGTGTTTACAAAGTATGTGCAAGACTCTGGGTTCAACCCCCTATTACTACAAAAAACTTTTTTTTTAATTAAAAATATATATTCAAATGAGAGAAGGTCTCCAATCAATAACTTAAGTGTTCATTCATTGTGGTGCCAGGAATTAAACCTAGGGCCTCAAGCATGTTAGGCATGTGCTCTACCATTGAGCTACATCTCTATTCCCTCAGTATACATTCTAAAGAACTAGGAAAAGGAGAGCAAATGAAACACAAAGTGAGCAGGAGAAAAGAGAAATCACTGAAATCAAATCTGCAAAATAGAGAAAATCAATGGGAATCAAAAACTAGTTCCATGAAAAATATCAGTCATTTATAAATCTTTAGCCCAAGTGATTAAACTTAAGAGACAAAGATGCATATTACCACCCAAGTTTTTCAAACCACTGAAGAGGAAATAACTTCCGAAGTCACTTGAGGCCAGCAGACCCTGATAACTAGTTAGAAGTATTAGAGAAATAAATAAAAGACAACTACCAACTACAGACCAATAGCCTTCATGAGCATATATGCAAAATTCTTTGTTGTTAGGTGAAAGTATGCAGTAGTACTCTATCAACTGAGCTAAAACCCAGCCTGCGAAATTTGTTAAATATCAGCAAACTACAGAATGCAAGGTTGGTTTGCCATAAATGTAATTCCTAATAGTGATGGACCCTGACTTAATGACTTTTTTCTTTTTTTATTTTCTTTTTTCTTTCTTTTATTTTTCTGTTTTTTGTTTACGGTGGTGCATTCTAGTAGAGGCTGTATTTTTAAATTTGAGTTTTGGTCTTTTCCTGGGCTAATGATATGTGGTCCAATACTATTGTGGTTCTGGGAGCCACAGCTCACATAGCCTTATGATCACAAGGGTAACAACCAATACTCTATAGTATACTGCATTGTTAACCCATAATGTTAAACCAGTTATGGATATTAAGTGCATTTTTTGGTGGCTTGGTTGCTTTTTGGCACAGGGTTTTGTTTTATAGCCCAGGCTGGCCTCAAACGCAGGATCCCCCTGCCTTGGCAGTACTAGGATTACAGGCATGCATCACCACCACCAACCTGGTCTTTTATATGCACTTTGAATTTAATGATTTTTAAACTTATGATGAGTTTATCAACACAAAACCCTGTGATGGGGCTGGGATTTAGCTCAGTTGGTAGAGCACCACTCTGCAGTCTCTGAGGCCCCAGTTTCAATTCCTAGCACCACAAAAATGAGAGAAGGACATGGCAATCTACTCCCAAGGCAATCAGCCTTTGAAAACCTTATGAGGGTCGCTATGAGTCGGACACAACTCAAAGGCACCTAACAACAACAACCCCGTGGTAAGTAAAAGAGCATCTATAAGTAGACTAATGAAAAAAGGTAAAATTATCTGAATAAAGGCAGAAAAGGCATCCAAAAAATTCAGCATCCTTTCTTGATAAAAACCCATCACACACCAGGACTAAAAGGGAATTCCCCCAACTTGATAGGGGATGTCTAGAAAAACTAAATAGTAAACCAACTGAATGCATTCCCTAAAATGGGGACCAATACTAGTCCACTTACTACTTCCATTCAACACTGTAGTGGAGTTTCTAGCCAATGCCATAAAGCCAGAAAAACAAAAAAAACGTGGGTGAGGTGAGGGGAAACTGGGTCAGAAAGAAGCTAAATCATACGGAGTTAAAAAAAAAAAAGTATGAGTTCAGTGAAGTTATAAGGATACAAGGTCAATATACAGAAATAATCCATATTAGCAATAAGAAATTAGAAGTTAAAGTTTATAAAGAAATTAAAGTTTATAAAATAAGACCATAGCATAAGGAAAAATATGTAGACCTTAGGGGCAAATATGGTAGATTTACATTACATGATACCAAACACTGCTAACAGAAATTGAAGAACCCTAAATAACTAAGGAAACACACTCATCGATCAGTGGTTTGTAAAAAGATGTTAATTTAATGCCAAATTGCTCTCTATATTGAATGCAATCTTAACCAAAATAACAATAACCAAGTAATGTGCTGGTTTTGTGTGTGTGTGTATTTTGGTAGACATTTACAACCTGATTGTGAAACGTATATGGAAATACAAAGGACATACAATAGTCAAATTTGGAAAAATTAGTGGGAGGGCTACTATCTGAACAAGGAACTTCTTATAAAGCTACCATAATAAGCACAGTAAATTACAAATAGATCAATAAAGTAGAAGATCCATAATTCACAAATAAATCAATGAACTTGTGTCTAAAAATAGATTGAAATATATATGGCCAGTTCATTTTTCATAATGGTGTCATGGCAATTTAATTGGGAAGTTATTTGCTGTTGAGTCGGGATCAACTCATAGCAACCCTATGTATAACAGAATGAAACACTAACCAACACTGCCATATACACAATCTTTTTTATGTTTGAGCTCATTGTTGCAGCCACTGTGTTTCTTCTCATTTGAAGTCGTGCTACATCAGCAAACGGATGTCCCAGGGCCTCTAGTCCATTCTTATCATTAAGGTCAACTCCACTTTGAGGAGACAGCTCTTCCCTAGTCATCTTTTGAATGCTTTCCAACCTGAGGGGCTCATTTTCCAGCACTATGTTTGACTGCTTCTCTGCTATTCATAGAGTTCTCAATGGCTAATTGTTTCCAGGCCTGTAGCTGTACCACTGTGTTGTCGATCCTGTCAGATTTCGGAAGCTAAGCAGGGTTGGGCCTGGTTAGTACTTGGATGGGAGACCACCTGGGAACACCAGGTGCTCTAAGCTTGGGTAAAGGATCCAGCAACCCACTAGCAAACACAATCAGCCATCAAAAACTCTACGAATAGCAGAGAAGCACTGACAATAGTGTTTCATCTGTTGTACATAGGGTTGCTATGAGTCGGACACCAACTCTATCATCACCTAACAAGAATTGTTTGCATACTGGGCTGCCAGGACCTTCTCCCTAGTCTGTCTTAGTCTGGAAGCTCACCTGAAACCTCTCCACCATGGGTGCCCCAGCTGGTACCTGTGGCATAGCTTTCAGCATCCTAGCAACATGCAAGCCCAACACAACAAGCCAATAGCCACAGACACTTGGGGGTTAATTGGGATATGTTATTCTTTTCAACAAATGGTGGTGGAGCAACAGGATAGCCATATGGAAAAAAGTATTGACTCTTCACATCATATTCTAAAAATTCAAAATGGATCATGTGCCTAAGTGTCAGCTGAAACTATAAAACTATAAGAATATAGGATAAAGTCTTAGTGACCTTGGGTTTGGCAGTTTCTAAATACAACATAAAAAGTACAAATTTCAAAAGGAATAAATTGGCCTAAGTGAAAATTTAAAACCTTTGCTCTTCAAACTGTTCTTTTAAGTATTTTGATTGTACTTATTAATGGGTTATAGAGTGATAATTCATTTCATTCATACATATATATATATATGTATATACACACACACACACACACACACACACACATACACACATACATTGCATGGTTATCAAATCAGGATGATGCTTCCATCTCAAAATGTATACAAAATAAAACAATTTAATCTTAAAAATTGAAAAGCCTTAAAAAGTTAAAAATTAAAAAAAATGAAACAATGCTAAAATGCTTAAAATAATGAAAAGAACTGAGGGTGCCTGGATAGTGAAGCACATGCTTCACATGTATGAGGCCCTGGGTTCAATCTCCAGCACCAAAAAACAGGGAGAGAAAAAAAAAACAGGTTTTTTTTTTAATTTTCTCAGACTGCACTGGGAAGATATATTTGCAAAACATAATACTAGACCAAGGACTTATATCTAGAGTATATACAGAACTTTTATTACTCAAGAGGATTAGTAATCCTATGAAAATATGGGCAAGAGATATGAACTGACATTTCACCAGATATACAGCAAAGAAGCACATGAAAACATGGTCAGTATCATTAGTCATTAGGGAAATAATTAAAACCACAATGAAGCTGTGGTATGCACCTATAATCACAGCACTCAGGAGGCTGAAGTAGGAGCATGGTGTTTGAGGCCCTCCTGGGCTATATAGCAAGACCCTGTCTCAAACACAAACAAAAAAAACCCAAACGCAGAACAAAACCCACAAAGTAACATTACATGCTCATTAAAATGGCTAAATTTAAAAGACCATGTGTAGTACCTCATCATATTGTTGAGGATGTGGAGCAACTAGCACTCCCATAGATGCTGGCAGCAAGGTAAAATCGCGCAATCACTTTGAAAACAGTTTGGCAGTGAAATATGTACATGAACCCACCGTTCCACTCCCAGAAAAATGAACAACTTGTATAAAATGTCTCTGCTTTATTTACAATAGCCAAAACTGGGAAATAACCCAAATGTCCATCAATATTTAAGTAGATAAATTGTAATGTGTACATTCAATGGACAAATAAAAGAATCAAAAGAAAGTACTGATGCACACACAGGTGAATCTCCAAATAATTATGAGTAAAAGAGGACATACAAAAAAGTACTTACGGCATGATTTCATTTTATATCAATCTAGAAATTTTTGTTTATTTTGTTTTTGAGACAGGGTCTCACCAAATTACACAGACTGCTTCTGGTCTCGAACTTGCAATCCTCCTGCCTCTGCTTACCCAATAGCTGGGATTCCAGGCATGTGCCACCATGCCCGGCTCTTCTTTTATATCATTCTAGCAAGTGTAAACTAGAAAATTCTAGAAAAGTTTACCAGGGATTGCCTGGGTATGAGTAGTAGCCAGAGGGATTATAAGAGCACAGGGAAACTTTTGGGAGTGGTTCATTATCTTGAAGTTGTTTCATGGTATTTTTTACATATATACATCACACACAAGAGGACTTACAGAACTGTTATAGCAGATGGCAAGAATGATGGGTTAAATGTGTTTGAAGCCAGGGGGAGTATTTGGGGATGAACAGCAATGTGTATACATACTAATGATAATATGTATAAATACACACATGTATACAGTGGAACCTCAGCACTTGACCATAATTCATTCTGGAAGGCTGGTCAAGTGCCAATCAGTTTGAGTGCTGAGCACTTTTTTCCCCTAAAAAATAATGCAAATGGATTTACAGGTTCCAGCACCATACTGAATGAGTAATTTAGATACACACATGCTACTCACATACTTAGCAGTAAGTTCTTTTTTAATTCAGTTGTCATTCTTACTGCTTTCCTCTTTCCTTCATTTTTAGCATTAAAAAGTTTCTTTGGTGCTATGATGATCTTACGGTATACATATGTACGCATATGTAAATATCATGAACACAGCACCAGGATAGGATTTTACTGCTTGAACTTGACACATCAAGTGACATTTTCCCCTTTGTTTCACTAGGAAGCACCACAGTTAGGTGTGGCATCTCACATAGGTTTTAGCAATGAGTGCAGAGCAAACAGTCCACCACTGAACCAGAATTCTCTTGAAAATATTGGAGGACCTAAACGTTTGAGCATGGAGCAATTAGAGTGCAGAGGTACCACTGTATTTAATATGGTGTGGAGAATGTCAGCGCAGAAAGGTGCCATCATCTCAATAAAGAGCACTCTGTGAAAGAAAAGGATGAAATAAAAAAAAAAAAAACCTTTACTAAAGAACTTAATAGGGGGGTAGGGGTAGAGATCAGTGGTAGAGTGCATAGTTAGCATACACAAGACCCTGGGTTCAATCCCCATGACTGCAATCCTGCCCCCCAAAAATTTTAATGGGGAGTTGATCATGTTGCAGAACCATATCTTCCTGTTTCATGACACGTTGGAAATACAAATCTTAGGGCTTTTTTGTCTCCACTGCATAGAGGTCTAATCGCTTCTGTCTTAAAATGGGAATTTGCTGGCGTATTTCAGCCAACTTCCTCAGGTCTGCAAAATCAGGAAAGCACATAATTAGTAACTTGCAATTCCTTACTAACCAAGGGGATTTCTTCCCCAAACTGTAAAAAGAACCAGAGTCTTTGAGACCCTGTCTCAAAAACAAAACAAACAAAAAAGCAAGTGACTCAGTAACATTGGTTTTATCTAAATGTGGAGGACCTGCCACTGGTCCTGGGGTCATTTCAAAGGAAACAATGAAAACCCAGCTGGGCTTGACCTCAGCAGCAGCCCTAACAAACACTCAAGGATAAATGAGGAAGGGCATAAAGGAGCCCTTCCAAGCGACTGCAGCTTCACAGCTATGGGATCTGGCCTTAGAGTGGGGAAGACACCACAGACCTGAACTGTCCAGCACAAATCTTACCTATGTCTGAATACAGGATCATTTCTTCAGTGCCAGCTTTGGCTAGGACCTCCCCCCTAAAAGAGATTCAGAGGAGAATGAGTGCATTCATTGACATCTGATGATATTCGAGATCTCTGATTTTCCTCCCCATTTCACAGGGCAGAAGGGAAAGATGCTGAGATCTAAAACAAGAAAATAAGGCATGAACTCCTGTCCTGCCATTTAAATAACAGTGTGACCCTCTAACAAATCATGTGGAATCTCCATTTCCTTCTTATAAAGTAGAAATAAAAGCTGGGTACAGTGGTGCATGTCTGTAATCCCAGCAACTCAGGAGGTGGAGGCAAGAGGACCATGAGTTTGAGGCCAGAGGCAGCCTTTGTAATTTAGCAAGACCTTGACTCAAAATAAAAAAAGAGATGGGGGTGTAGCCAGTGGTAGAGCATTTGTGAAGTATGTGCAAAATCCTGGGTTCAACCCCCAAGTACCTCACAACAAAAGAAGACAAAATCGAAATAAGAGCTCTTTAGGGCATAATGAAAAAATCATGGAGTATGTTTTGTAAACTGCAAACTGCTAGGAAATGGTAACTACTTCATGATTACAGACACCTGGGAATAGAGCTACCTATAACTAACAGGAAGAGCCATCCTATTTCCTCGTGAGTGCAGTTCAGGGAGGTCCTTTCCAAGGACAGTCTCCATCTGCTCCTCATGCCTGGCCCAGGGTGCTCACCAACCTGACAGTGGTAAGGCTGGGCCTGTGCAGGCCCCAGAACTGCTGGGATTTCTGTCCTTAAGCCTGGGTTGCCTGAATCTCTATGCTAATGGGTTTCAGTTTCAGATTTGAGGGAAAGACTTCAACCCATGGGATCCAGGTAGGAGCAGAGGGTGATCCACATGCTGGCAGAAGTAAACATTCTTTCAGAAATTTGGGGTGAAGCTAATGTAGAAAACTCTTCCCCGTGTTTAGTCTCCTGGCCCTGAGCTGTTGTTGTTAGGTGCCATCAAATGAAGCCTGACTCTAGTGACCCTCTGAGGGTTTTCAATGGTTCATTGTTCCAGGATTGCTTTGGAAGTGGATTGCCACGACCTCCTCCTGTTTTTGCGGTGCTGGGGATTGAACCCAGGTCCTCAGAGAGTGTGTAGTAGCACTCTACCAAGTAAGCTAAATCCTAGCCCCTTAACTAAACAGCAGAGCAGGGGTTCAAAAACACATCTAGGGAGACGAATGTCCTCCAACGTAATCTGTCGTAACAATGTAATATAATAACTGGTTCTTCTTCTCAGATAGCCACAAACATCTCTGGCACAGCTGAGCTACAAACACCACCATTAGGTCCATTTAACTAAATTCTTTTCTAATTCTTGCCCATTTGTCCTGGCATTCCAAGACCACTCTCTGTGTAACCCCAGGCACCTATTCCAACATCAACATAAGGCACAGGAACCCCAAATCCTGCAGTAGAAATAAAAAGGTACATCATATTCCATTACTTTGTGTCAGAAGTAGCAGCTTAATCAGTAACAGAGTCTTTCAGAAGTAGCTGTGGAGCAGAGTTGCCCAAGAGGCAGAGGCAGGAAGCCTGTCCTTAAAAACTAGACAGAGGAACCTGATGCAAGTTCACAAAAATTCCCAAGCCAGCTTAACCCTTCCAGTCCTCCAAGGCCCCAAAACCCTAACATGCAGGAGCATCACTAAGACTCTCTCGCTGGTCACATGTTATAAGGCTTCCACAGAGCACACATTTGGGAGTGTGATGCTACAATGTTAAAAGAGAGAGCCTTTGGGGACTCTGTAGTTATAAGTCAACCTTCTGGTCTTGTTACAGGTCTGTTTGTCCTGAAAGTTTGGAAATCCTATCAATGTGTATGTGTGTACTCATACACAGAAGTGGGGTGGAATAAACCCAAGTTCTGAAGTCCAAAGTCTTGGATTCAAACACCAGTTCTAGACACTTTAACTCTGTGAACTACAATTCTACTATCTATCAAGCAAGCTTAATAAGGATAAGGATCTGAGTTCAAGTTGGGATCATATGTGTGAAAGTGAGGTGTAAACTGTACACAGGCAGACTGTAAGGTATGTACAAAGGAGGCCCAAAATGTATACACATTTTTAGTATTAAAATTGTGATATATACCAATAACAAAAGCTGAACATGAGTCACATCTGACTTCTGCAATTACAAGAGGTACCCAAAGTGGTCACCATTGTAATTCAACTTCTAAAAGTAATACATAGACAATATCTATTAAAATGTGTAAGCGTTTTCTTGGTACTCACAGTGAATTAAGGGATGACTCTATGCCTCTAGACAGACTTATGTTTTGCCTTCACTGAGCAATAAAGTCCTTACTCTTCCACAGAGAACAGTCATAGTTTCCCTTACTGAACTCAGCCTCCCTGCTCCTCTCATCACTACGCCGGGAGCAAAGTCCTTGCCCTATAGCTCATTCTTGCCCTAGGACCAGTCACTCAGCCTAAATTTTAACCAAAAGCCAAGACTTGCACAACCTTTTATGAAAACCACCCACCCATCACTGCTGCCTTGCTCATCTAGGTATGACTGACCATGAAGGTCACTCGGACATGCAAAAGAGGGCTAAGTCCAAGAACTCAATTAGGTGACCAGGGCGCTTTCTTTCGCATATGGTTTTCAAGTAGAAGCTTCTCTTACAGCTGCCAGATGTGTGGGTAAAGGGGAGTTGGGAAATCGGGGGCTGGTAGGAGGCGGACAATTTGACTGCCCATGTGTCATCTTTCAAGCACCACCTGTGCTCACCCTTACCAAGACATACTCACCAGGGGTTCACGATGGTGCTGTATCCCCAGACCACATAGGAGGCTTTGTCATCCCGGGCAGGAGAGGCTGTGGCCACATACACTTGATTATCGACAGCTCTGTAGACAATGACCAAAAAAGAATAACTCATACATTATATCCCAAGTATACAGGTCTTTTAAAACACAGAAAAGAGCCAGGCATGGTGGTGCTACCTGTAATCCAAGCAATTTAGGAGGCAGAGCCAGAAGGATTGTGAACTCAAGGTCAGAGGCAGCTTGTGTAACTTAAAGAGACTGTCTCAAGAGAAAAAGTTTTGAAAAGGGACTGGTGGGTGCAGCTCAGTAGTAGAGCACTTGCAAAGTACGTGTAAGCCCTGGGATCAACACCTAACTCCTGCCAAAAAATAAAAAAATAAAAAACCCAGGACAGAAACTACAAAAGTACTAGAAGAAAACATGGAGGCAAGGCTCTAGGACACTGGAATGGGAAAGAAATTTTTCGGCAAGACACTGAAAGTGCAGGAAACAAACAGGATTACTTCAACCTAAAAAACTTTTGCACAGCAAAGGAAACAATCAACATTGGTGCACAGACAGCCTCCAGAATGGGAGAAAATATTTGTAAATTATATATCTGATAAGATTAACATCCAGAACATATAAGAAATTCTAAAACCTCATACCAAAAAACAACTCAATTATGAAATGGATAATAAAAAACAATAAAACAAATGGATTAACAGAACTGGGCATGTTAGCTCACACCTGTAATTCTAGAACTCAGGAGGCTGAAGCAGGAGGATTACAAGTTTGAAGCCAGTCCTGGGCTATAGCAAGACTGTCTCAAAAAAAAAAAAAATTGCAATAGATATAAACAGACATTTCTCAAAAGAAGGCACACATGGTGCTATAGTTTGGATTCTTAATGTCCTCTTGAAGACCCATGCGTGGAAAGCATGGTCCTCAGCCCAGGGCATCACAGGTAGAACTTTTAGGATGCGAGGCCTCGTGGGAAGAAATTAGGTTCTTACTGCTTTCCTCTTTCCTTCATTTTTAGCATTAAAAAGTTTCTTTGGTGCTATGATGATCTTATGGCATACATATGTACGTATATGTAAATATCACAAACACAGCACCAGGACAGGTTTTTACTGCTTGAACCCGACATAGCAAGTGACCCAGGTCCTTGGGGTCCTTGGCCCAAGGGGAGCCCTTGATAGAGGTGTTGGGACCCTGACCGCTGCTCTTCACTTCTTTTCTTCCTGGCTGCCATGAGGTGAACAGGCTTCCTCCACCACACTCTCCATACAAAATGTAATGTGCCACTGCAGGCCCCAATTAAGAGGCCAGGCAATCATGGACTAAAACCTGTAGAGCAATGAGCTAAAATAAACCTTCCACCTTATAAATTGTTTATCTCAAGTATTTTTGTCACACTGACAGATGACTAACACAATGGCTAAATAAGGACATTTTAAAATGCTCAACGTCACTAATCATCACGTAAATGCAAATCAAAACCACAATGACCACAAAACCACTTCACCCCAGTAAGGATGGCTATTATAAAAGGACTAAAGAAAACAAGGCTGGTGAGGATGTGGTGAAAAGGGGGCCCTAGTACACTGTTGGTGATATAAATTAAATTAGAACAGCCTCTGTGGAAAACAGCATCGAGTTTCCTCAGAAAGTCCATATGGTCCAGCAATCCACTACTGGGTATATATCCAAAGGAAATGAAATCAGTATGTCAGAGGCATCGCCACTTGCATATTCGTTGCGGCACTAGTCACAACAGCCAAGAATGAAAACAAGCTAGGCACTGTGGTGCACAAATTATAATCCCAGCAACTTGGGAGGCTGAGGCAGGAGGATCACAACTTCGAGACCAGAGGCAGTCTGCATAACTTAGCGAGACCCTCTCTCACAAAAGTAAAAAAAATGGGCTGGGGGTGCAGCTCAGTGGTCCAGCACTTGCAGAGCATGCAAGCGTGAGGCCCTGAGTTCAACCCCCAGTACCGCAAAAAAATAAAAAATAAAAATAAATAAATAAATAAATAAATAAAAATAAATAAAAGAGGAGATGGGAGTGTAGCTCAGGGGTGGAGAACTTGTCTAGTATGTGCAAAGCTCTTGATTCAAACCTGAATGCTTAAAAAAAAAAAAAAAAAAAGGAAACCACCTAAGTGTCCACCAACTGGTGAATGGATAAAGAAAAGGTGCTACTTATATAGAGTGGGATACTACTTGGCTACCTAGAAGAATGAAATTCTGTCATTTGCAACATGGATAGAACTGGAAATCATTGTATTAAGTGAAATAAACCAGGCACAGAAATAAAAATATCACATGAGCTCACTCATATGTTGAATATAAAAAGCTGATCTCATAGAAGTTGGGAGTAGAATGGTGGTTACCGAGATACCCTGGAGAATATGAGGCAGCAGGGGATGAAGAACATTTGATTAATGGATACAGTTACGGTTAGATAGGAGCAAGAAGTTCTGGTGTGGTAGCACAGAAGGGTGATAATAAATAATAATAATGTACTGTATATTTCAAGAGGGCTAGGATTTAGCTCAGTTGGTAGAGCACTGCTCTGTAGTCTCTGAGGTCCAGAGTTCGATTCCCAGCACTGCAAAAATGGGAGAAGGACATGGCAATCCACTTTCAAGGTAATCCCGAAACAATCAGCCTATGAGGGTCACTATGAGTCAGACATGACTTGATGGCACCTAACAACAACAATATTTCAATAAGCTAGAAGAAAGGATTTTGAAAGTGTTCACCATAACAAGAAAATAAATATTTAAGGAGATCGATTACTTTTTGGTCTTAATTTGAGATAGGGTCTCATTCTAAGTTGCCCAGGCTGATCTGTAACTCATGGGCTCAAGTGATCCTTCTGCCTCCACCTCCCAAGATCCTAGACTATAGGCATGCACCACTGTGCCAGGGTACAGGAGAAAAGTTGTTTAACCTGATCTGAACATAGCTCAATATTTACATGTATAAAGGCTTTGCATGGTGCCCATTAATATGTATAATGTTTATGGTTTCTGGTTTTGTTTTTTTGAGACAGGGTCTCACTAGGTAGCCCAGGATAGCCTCAAGATAATGATCCTCTTACCTCAGCCTCCGAAGTGCTAGGATTGTGTGTGTGTGCCACAATATCCAACTTTCAACTTTTATGTTTTTATGTGTCAGTTAAAAAAAAAATAAAGATTTTTAAAATATGCACATAACCTATGCAGAGCTTCCTGAGTCCTTTAAATCACTTCAGGATTACTTGTAACACCCAGTACAATGTAAACACTATGTAAACAGCTGGTCTACTGTATTGTTCAGGGAAGAATGATAAGAATACCTTGTTCAGAATACATGTTCAGTACAGATGCAATTTTTTCCTGAAATAAAAAAATAGGACAGTATAGGTTGGCTCAGATGTAGGAACCAAAGCTATAGAATCCTCTCTGCAAAAATTGCCATATTTAGCTAGGCATGCCATAGTCTCAGCTACTCAGGAGGCTGAGGTGGGAGGATGACTTGAGCCCACAAGTTTAAGACCAGCCTGAGCAACATAGCAAGACCCTGTCTCAACAACAACAAAAAATCTTATTGAATAATCTAGTGGTTTTCAACTATGGATACTTTTTCCAACCAGATCTGTCAGTGTCTGAAGACTTTTCTGATTGTCACAACTAGAGGGTAGGTATAGGCATCTAATAGGTAGAGGCCAGGAATACTATTAAACATCCTGCAAAACACAAGATAGCCCTCCACAACACAGAATTATCGAATCCAAAATTATCAACTGTGCAGCTGGGAGCCCTGGTATAAGCCAACTTACACATAAAAGAGCAGAGCTTCTCCACTTAAAACAAGTCAAAGCAGCCAGAGAAAGGAGTGACCAATATACCAAGGACGGCTGCATGGCACTTTCACGCCAATGGTGGCAATTCCATCAATCTCAAATTAAATAAGAATTTTAGGTGGCAGGCCAGATACACCATGCCACCTCTCTGGGGAGCTCTCTCAAGTCCATCAGTAGACCCATGTGGTCATTCCAGTATCTCCCAAGCTCTTCTTGCTTTTGACAAGACTGTCCATTTAATTGTTAATATTCATGGCATCATGCATCTCTATTCCATCTTGTACCCTGCAATCAGCCTAAAGCTCTTTCCATTAAAAATGACCATCATATCTAGAAGTGAGAATAGTGGCTACCTCTGGGCACACAGAAGTGATTATTAACTGGAAAGGGGTATAAAAGAGAGCTTTTAGGGGGCTAGAAATGTTCTATATGTTAATCGTAATGGTAGGTGAACATGTATGTAAGAATTTAAGAACTATGTGTTTAAAATTAACATCCTTTTCTGTAAGTACATTTATTATGCCTTATACTAGTCAGCTGTTGTCACTGTAGCAGAAGAACTAACCGAAATCAACTTATGGAAGAAAGAAATTTATTGAGGGTTCACAGTTAGTAGATCAGTCCATAATGGCCTCAAGGCAGGCATGGCAGCAGGAGCAGAGCCTGTGGCATATGAACTCATGGCATGAAGGACCAGGAATAGAGAGAGAGTGGACCACAGGTCTGGGACACAAACCTCCAAAGGCCCACCCTTAATGACTCACTTCTGGCGAGCCAGACCCAACTCCCAAGGTTCCTCAACCTCGCAGGACAGTGTCACCGGCCGGGGACAAAACATTAAAGCACATGACTTTGGGGGGCACTATATCCAAACCAGGCCTGCAGCCATAGCCCTGTGGCATCCGATCCCGTCAGATCTCGGAAGCTAAGCAGGGTCAGGCCTGGTTAGTACCTGGATGGGAGACCGCCTGGGAACACCAGAAGCTGTAGGCTT
>VMDO01023394.1:0-31695 GCA_007922755.1 Pedetes capensis | reverse complement strand
CAAAGAAGAAGAGAAGGAAATTTCAGGAAAGATACCATTCATGATAACCCACCAGAAGATTAAATACCTTGGAATCAATCTAACCAAAGATCCTTCAGCACTCTACAAGGAAAATTTCAAAACATTAAAGAAAGAAATAGCAGAGGATACTAAAAAATGGAAAGACCTCCCCTGCTCCTGGATAGGGAGAATTAATATTCATATTTATTTCTATGTGCAACTTAAAGACAACAACACTTAAATTCAGTTGCCTTTCTGTCTTTCACTCTGTCTTATGACTTGGCTTGGCTTTCTCCTTTACCAATCTCAGAAAATCTCACATCTGAGTACAGTCGACAAATAACTTCTTCCAACATGGACCTAAATAGACAGATTTGACAGAAATGGCCATGAAGCATAGCAGTTTGGTCTCCTGTAAATTTCAGATCACCAAACTGAAAGGCACCATTACAAATCTGCTTTGTTTTTCAGCTCTGCTGCAACAACTCTGCCTCTTAAATAACTTTTTCAAACTTCTCCAGTCCTCCCTTCTTACTTCCTCTCCTCTCCTCCTTAACATCAGCAGTAAACCTTGTTTAGAATAAATTGTAGCTACCAATCTGCTTTCTTCCCATCAATATTTAAACCTCTAAATTTCTTCCCATCTTAAAAACAAACCCCAGTAACTTAACTCTTTCTCCAGTTTACCAACCTATTTCTCCACAACTTCCAGAAACATTTTTCAGGAAAATGTGCCTACCCAGCCATCTCCATTTTCTCAATTCTAAACCCCTATCAGAACCACTCTGGTATGGTCTGGCCATCTCCCTCTAGTCACCAGTGGCATTCCTCCTGCCAGGTTTTAAAAAGTGATTTCATTAAACTCGTAGATATTTATTTGATTCTATGGGTTACAATCCATTACAATCATTATTTATGTTACTACTCCAACTGATTTCTGGCCATGTAGAGCTCCTTTGGGCTGGCTCCCATGTCCTTTTGTCATGTGTCCCTCTTTTTGGGAGTACTTTCATATTTCTTGGAACCATAGGATGTTCAAAACTCACCAGAGGACATACTGGTTTAGTTTTTTCTGCCTGTGTTAGTCTAGGTTCTCCAGAGAAACAGATCACAGTGGATGGATGGATAGACAGATAAATAGAGGTTTTTTGTAAGGAATTGGCATACCTGGTTGTACAGGCTGAAAACTTCTAAGACAAGTTGAAGGCCCAGGAGAACTAAAGGTACAAGCTCTAGTCTGAAGACCAGAGATCCAGGAGTGTCAATGGTGTAAGTTCCAGCTGGAGTTCGAAGACAAACTCAGGAGAAGAATGATGTCTCTGTTCAAAGACAGACAGATACATAGAGAGAATTTTCCCTTGCTCAGGCTTTTGTTCTATTTACCCTTCAAATGGATTGGATGAGGCCCAATCCACATCAGGGAAGGAGGACAATCTGTTTGATTCCGACTGATTCAAATGTAAATCTCACCTAGAAATACTCTCAGAGACACACTCAGAATAACATTTAAATAAATATCTGGACATACTGCGACAGTTTCATACTGTGATGCAGACAAGTTACCACTGTTCTTCCCCAGCCCTGGAATTAGCTCCATCTCCAAGGAGCTCTGGATTCCTTTAATGGAAAATGTATTTTGAAACTATGATCTGCTGCTCATTGCTACCAGAGTGGCATTGCTTCCAGACCTTATTAGTGAATCCAGCCAGGAAATGTATGTGTCTGTACTAACCCATACATACACACAGCTATATTTATTTTCATATCTGATTAGCACTATATATATTTTTAAAAACATATTTCCTACTGATACCTCTGACTCAAATCCAACACCATAGGGTTTATATCTAGCTTTCTGCCTTTCCTTATTTATAATGTCTTTCTCCAAAAGTGAGAAAATATGGCTTTCATTATATATAATATATCTACTTATTTTTTAACTCTTATATGCATATAAAGCAACTTCAGAATTGCTAATCCATATCTCTGTCAGAAACCTGTCAGAAACAATGTACTAACTACAATATTGCTGAACCACCTTTTTGTTCTTAGCCTTATATAGCTAGTCAAAACACTGTTTTCTAAATTTAATCTAGGTTAATTATTTTCTTCCTTTCAATTCATTAATATTATTCATGTGTAATACAATGAATAATAGTTTCATTTGTTATGATTTGTCTTCCATTGGTGTTTCCCCATATCCTAGCTGCTTTTATAAATTTACAAACAGTAACATTCACTTTTTTGTTGAATAGTTGTATGGGTTTTGAAAAAAAAATGCATAGGATCAAGTCTCTATCACCACAATTTCAACCCTTGGCTGGTATCTCAAAGTCAAAATATACCTGCAGGCAGATGCCAGACATGGGGCACTGTAGCACTTACCTAAGTGGAAGATGTGTCATATGGGGTCATATGTGACCTTGGAGGCACAAAACCAGTGAAGGGTTAATACAATTCTGATGCTGCCTGTTTGTAGTTTCCTCCTTCCTCACTCCCAATTCATGGTAACCATTATTTTATTTTTTGTTCTATAGTTTTACCTTTCTCCAAATGTTATATAAATGGAATCATAAAACATGTAGCCTTTGAGTCTGGTTTCTTTCACTTAGCAAAACATACTTAAAATGCATCCATATTTGTCACCATTCTTGTTTTTATTGTTGAGTAGTATCTATTGTATGGATATATCACAGTTTGTTTATCCATTTGTCTACTGAAAAATATCAGGATTATTTTGAATTTGGGGTGACTGTTTAAAGCTGCTATAAACATTTTTCATACAGAGTTTTGTATAATCATTAAGTTTTCATTTCTCTTGAGTAAATACCTAGAAGTTGGATTTCTGGGTCATGTGGAAAATTTATTATGAACTTTATAAAAAAACTGTGAAACTATTCTCTCCAACATCAATGACATTTTGCATTCCCACTAATGGAAGAGTTCCAGTTGCTCCGTTATCTTCATCAATGCTTGATATTGTCTCTTTGTTTCTTAGCCATTTTAATAGGTATATAATGACATCTTACTATGGTTTTATTTTCCAGTTTTCTAATAATATTTGAGACTATTTGTATGTTGTTTGGATACTACTTATCTTCTTTGGTGAAGTGTATCTTTAGATCTTTTGCCAAGTTTTTATAAATAGAGATTTTTATTTTTCTAATTGGTGAATTTTGACAATATTTTATATATACTGGACACAGAACATTTGTCCCAGAAATGGATTTAATTCTATATTTTAGTTAACTCTTCAATGACATTTGATGCTATAGAACACGCCTTCTTTTCTAAATTACTTCCACCTTTTGTTTCCCAATTTCTGAATTTCTTTCCAAAACTATTGTCTCAGAATGCCAAGTAAAAATTTTCTTCTGCCAGGTACAATGGCACATGCCTGTAAACCCAGCAACTTGAGAGGCTGAGGCAGGATAGGATCTTAGCAAGATCCTATCTTAAAATAAATTAAAAAGAATTTTAAAAGGGGGCTCAAGTTGGGGTTGCAGCTCAGTGGTAGAGCACCCTAGATTCAACCCCCAAGTACCACAGACACACACATAAAACTATTTACTTCCAATATGAAAAGGACAGTGCAAACATAATGAGGAGATAGAGGGAAAACATCAAAGACAAACAAATTGAAATTTTAAGGACAGAACATACAATATTTGAAAGCAAGGAAAAAAAGCACAGCCTAGAGGGATGGATGGCACATTGTACACTTATGTTGTTGTTAGGTGCCATCAAGTTTGTGTCCAACTCATAACAACCCTATGTATAACAGAAGAAACACTATTGTTATTGCTTCTCTGCTATTCATAGAGTTTTCAATGGCTCATTGATTTTTGGGAGTGGATTGCTGGGTCCTTCTCCCAAACCTACAGCACCTGGTGTTCCCAGGCGGTCTCCCATCCAAGTACTAACCAGGCCCAACCCTGCTTAGCTTTTGAGATCTGACGGGTTTGGATGCCACAGTGGTACAGCTGCAGGCTGATTATGGTACTAAATAAATGTAAAAGACAAAACAAAAGCAAACAAACAGAAAAACAAACAAACAACCCCAAAAAACAGTGAGGTTGAAGACATAGTAAAACAATCTGCCCAAAGCAAAGAATAGAAAGAAAAAGACTAATAAAAAAGTAGTGTATCAGTGTTGTGTGGACAATGTCAGTCTATAACAGACCTATAATTGGAGTTCCCGAGAAAGTGTACATAATGTAAATTTGAAGACCTAATGGGAAACATTTTTCAAATATGATGAAAACTATAAATCCTCAGACCTGAAAAGCTCACTGGATGTCAAGCAGAATAAACATGAATAAAATCACACTGAGAACCATAATAAGCAAATCTTAACAGATGTCAGAATACCTCAGAGAGCGACTTGGCACACACCTGTAATCCCAGTGCTTGAGAGGCTGAGGTAAGAGGATCATGAGTTGGAGACCAGAGGTAGCCTGTGCAACTTAGAGAAAGCCTATCTCAAAATACAAAATAAAAAAGGGGCTAGGTGTGCTGCTCAGAGGTGGAGCACTTACCTAGGATGCCCTCAGCTCTTGATTCAACCCCTACTACAGCAAACAAACAACAAAAATAAAACCAGAAAAATCATATTAGATACAGGTAAATCTCTTGCAAAAGTACTATGGTAAATAAAGAAGTCAGACATTAAAGGCTATATACTACATCATCCCTTTTATATGAAATTCAAGAAAAACCAAAAGAATTGACTCCAGTAGGCCAAAAGGAACTTTGTAGGGGATATATGTTTCTATTGTTATGGCAGTTACATGGCCACACACATTTGTCAACATGTACCTTCATCATCTACCCTTAAAAGTGGTAAATTTTATTGACTCTAAACTATACTTCTGTAAAGCTGATAAAAAAAATAGTCACCAAGTGTAGCAAAAATTACTGTTTTTTGAAGGTTTTGTTATTGTTGTTAGGTGTCATCAAGTAGGGTCTGACTTATAGTGGCACTATGTATAAGAGATGAAACACTATCCAACACTGTGCCATGACCAGCACTATTGTCAGTGCTTCTCTCCTATTCATCGGGTTTTCGATGGCTGATTGTTTCAGGAGTGGGCTTCCAGGTCCTTTTCCCAAGTTATAGCACCCAGTATTCCCAGGTAATCTCCTGCTGAAGTACTAACCTTGCCTGATGCTGCTTAGCTTCCAAGATCTGATGAGATCAGATGCCAGGGTACAGCTGTAAGCTTTAGAGAACTGCAATGATGGGAAACTGTGCTTGCAAAAAGGAAAACATTTAGATTGATCCCTATAAAAGCAAGAGAATAATGCACAAATTTAAGAATAAGTACTCTAACCACACACAAGATTTGATTTAAAATATCTGTGATTGAGCCTTGAAAGCTCTCTTATTTGCACAAACACCAAGGAGGTAAAAAAGAAAACTGAGAAGGAGTGGCTCGGAGGCTTCCAAAATGATGGAAGGAGGAGGTTTGGGGGTCTGGAAGTTCTCACAATGAAAGGGACTTTGATTGGGAAAACCTTTATTGGATGGATTATTTCTAACACAGACTTTCACAAGTCAACAACTACCTATTTTTCCAAATTGTCCAGATTTTACCAAAAGCAGTCTAATTTTTCCTGAGGACTGATTACACAGTCCCCATAGGATGCCCTCTCTTGGCTCCTATCTGATCTGGTGAAATTCTATCTATGGTTTTTACTTTTAGCTCTTGACTGTCTGCCTTCCACTAACTACTTTATACCTTTATTGTAGATTCATTCTTTGCTTTATCTTTGCCAGATAAAACAAAAATGCAGAATGATGAAGGCTGAATGGTCCTTTAAAAAAAAACGTGCTGAAAAGTCGGAAGATTTACATGGTGGGAAAAACGAATAAGAATAAAGTATATGACTGGAGAGGGAATGCACACATCCAATTTTAGCGGAAAATGCCTCTCTTTGCCAGTTTTATTGCCATAGGAGAGCAACCCAGTGGTGGCTGTTTACTAATATTTTACTTTATGAATAGCAGCTCCTGAGAACTCTAGTAGTAAACCTTGGTTCATTTCTCCTATGTGCTAATAGTGTTATTATTCCCATGCCAATAGATATGATTTCCTTGCACATCTGTTTCTGAAAGGAAAAAAAATAAACCCTACCCATCATATGAAAATATAATCCATAAATTATGGGTTTTGAGTTGGCCATGTATTGCACAAGCTGTGTTATGCCTACTTCCATTTTAATTATTCTCCTTTATGAATAGAGATAGTGGTCTATAAATGCATTAATAATGTATAATATTTCCTTTGTTTTTATAGACTTTGCCAGAGGCCATATTCAATTTAAAGTTTTGGGTTATTTCTGAGGCCATAACTCATACATTTGGATAAAAGCCAAACTTTGAATATTTAATCTTAACTTAGCAGAATATTCTATACACATTAAATTTTATCCAAAAAGGTCTCATTTATTTAAAATCATTCCTGCCACTCACATACATATCTTCTTGGTGGTGGTGGTGTTAGATGCTGTGGAGTTGGGTCTGACTCATAGCAACCCTCATAGGATTTTCAAAAGCTGAGTTGTGTGGGATTCCTTTGAGGGTGGATTGCCATGTCCTTATCTTGTTTTTGCAATGCTGGAGGTCAAACCCAGGTTCTCAGAGAGTGCAGAGTAGGGCTCTATCAACTGAACTAAACTCCAGCCCCACATACATATAGGCAAAATTTAAAGGATCATTGTCACTTAGTCTTAAATACTACTGTAAGCAATTCATACTTTCTGTCCTTATCATCTTTTGGGAATAAATGTATTTGTTTCCTTTAAGGCCAAGATCTTTCTTCTTGAGGAAAAAAACTGTGCTTGAAAATGAAAACCCTTTGTTATTCTAGATATGCCATATTATCCAAAAGTAAGTGTTTACTGCACTAGCTTTGTGAATATCATGTGCTAAAATAATGTTTGATAATGATATCTTGTAGCATTTTGGCTTGGGTAAAATAATAATGCTGTGATTTGGAGAAATTAGGGACTTGGAATGGAACTGTCAGTTCAGAGATAATTTTCAAAGTTGAGAGATGTGGGGGACGCTAAAGAATAGTCCAAGATACACTTCCATTTTCTACTTCCTAGACCGCTGTCAATATCTTATTTGATCTATGACTTCCTTTTGTTGTTGTTGTTATTAGGTGCCCTAGAGTCAGTGTTCGATTCTTAGGGATCCTACTTACAACAGGTGAAACACTATTGTCAGTGCTTCTCTGCTATTTATATGGTTTTCAATGGTGGATTGATTTTTGGGAGTGGGATGCCAGCTCATTCTCCCAAGCCTACAGCACCTGGTGTTCCCAGGTAGTCCCTCATCCAAGTACTAACCAAGCCCAACCCTGCTTAGCTTCCGAGATCTGACAGGATTGGTCACCATCGTTCTATGGCTGCAGGCCCACTTCTTTTTAGTTTAGATATTATCACTTCACACTTGTCCTTTTACCAAGGTATACAATCTGTCATCTTCCCACCACCTTCATCACCTTCCAATCCATTATCTATGCCCTCTCCAGACAGATCTTTTAAAAACATAACTCTTATTCTATACCTCTTCTGTTTACAATAGCCCCTCATCTTCTATAGACTGAAGCCCAAGATCATTAGCATGTTATTCAAGACTGTGTTAATTAGCACTTGCCTACTGTGAAAGTCTCTCATTACATTCCAGATTCTTTGTGTGTTCCACTTGTCCTTACTGGTTGTCACCAATAAACGGCAGAGGCACTGGTCTTGGTACATTTGTGTGTACTAGTTCCTCTTCCAGGGATACCCCAGCATCACCACCTCCTTCTATTTTAACTTGACTAACTTGTGCTTGCTTTTCAAATATTTGGTCAAGTGTCATATTGCTCTGGCAAGTCTCCCCCTACTTTGTCATCACCACAAATATATCTTCTCCTTATTCCCTCTCAAGGATGACATAGGCCTTTCACATGAAGAATTGCCAGTATTAATTAACAAAACTGTTTCAACTAGACCATGCATATCTTAATGTCAGGAACATCTGACACAGCATTAGCTTTCAAAAAACTCTGTTGATTCATTGACAGAATTACTATTGTTTTGTTCTAATTAAAAGCTTTCTGATTCTCAGACTTTGGTCAAAATAGTGATCACAGAAAGTAAAGTAGTAGTGGATACATAGATGAGAAGGTATTCTTGATACAGGGAATAGATGGGGAGACTGTGACATCCATTCCTTCATGAAGGAGTATGATAACAAAGGGCCAATAATGAAATGTTAGAGCTGGAAGGGATTTTAGCCAATTCTCCTGTTTTAAAGGCAGAAACAAAGTCCCAGTATACCTTGCAAGCATGATAAGCATGGCCAGGGACAGAGCCAACTCCAGAACCCACTTACCTTACTTTGCAATCAAGTATTCATCTGTTTGCCTTTTGCACTCAAGCAGGACTTCATTTTTAATTTTCATTTTTACTTTGTAAATAAGCAAACCCTTTGCATGCCAAGCTCCTGCCTAACTGGTCAGGCTGCTGAGATAGTTTTAACCTGGTGAATCATATAAGCACCCAGGGAGATCTCCTGCTTTGATTTGAGGTTACCAAACACTCACACTCACACATACACACAAATAGCTTAGGAGCTGTTAAGAAGGTCTTTGCCTCTGCTCTTTCAAAGTTATCCCACTGGCATATTCTCATGAATGACCTTCTACTTTGCTCTCATTCTCCTCTTCTGTCTCAAAAAAAGAAAGATCAATATGACATGTGGTTGGATTCCAACACCTGCCAGTACATATATTAAAGTTTTAAATAAATGAGTGTTCTAATACACACCCTGAGGTTGAGAAAGAAAGAACTTCCAGGACTAACAAACCTGATTGTTCTGGCAAAGTTACCATTGGATTCATGCTGGCATTGCTTGGTTTTTCTTTTTTCTTTAATATTCTAATTTTATTTTTTAAAAAGTAAATTGCATAGCAATTTTTCACATTACTCTTTCATTCATTTTCCTTAGGAGACTTCTACCTCCAGGTCTCTTAAAGGTTTCCCAGGGAGACATGATGCTGAGAGTTTGCTTACTTATTGTAGAGACAGCTTTTGCTTACTCAGTTGTTGAAACAGCTGTCAATCTGTTAGTAAGTGTATCAGACCATGTATTATTCCTCACTTTATTGCCTTCTGAGCAAGGAAGTGGTTCAGGTTTGGGAATATGAGTACTTCACAATTTGGCATTCTTAGATAAAAAGAAGAAAAGAGAAAGAAAGAAAGGAAGGAAGGAAGGAAGGAAGGAGAGAAGAAAAAAGAAAGAAAGAAATAAAGGAAAGAAAGAAAGGGGAAAAAAAGAAAAGGAAAAGGGAGGGACTTAATTATAGCAGTTAAGAAACCAAACTAACTAAAATTGTATAACATGAGAAATTCTAACTTAACTACTCTTGAGTTGTACCTATATGAGTATTCTGATTATTATTGATCTAACTAAAATTCCTATAAAGTATGATGGCTATTTTTTCTAGGCAAGTACTGGAAGTCAATAAAGATGGTGGCTGTGCCAAGGGGCTGTGCTCTGCCTGGTGCTCAATTGCAAGAGGAGACAGAGACCGTTTGTGCTCTGGCCTCGCTGACTGTGGATGTGGAACAGCCCTTTGCTCAGGAAGACAGCAGGTAGGAATCCAGTGTGGGGGAATCATGTGGTCAGTAACATCCAGGTTCCTAACTGGTGTTTGGGAACCTCTCTCCTGGTTTTCCTTCACCTGTCTCCTCTACTTCTTCCACCTGTTTTCTGCAAAGCCACAGATGCTGTCACATATGCTTTAGGCTATGAGAATTCAGTTGTTCCATTCTTTCTAGGAAATGCAGACATGGAGCATGTGGTTGCAGTTCACAGAGAAACAGAGGGGATGAGATGGATGGTGAGAAAAATCACTCTTTGTTGGGTAGCATACTGTACGTCATTATGGAAAGAGCTGCTTGTGGGCTTCTTTCCCCCATTGTCTCTATTCTTCCAGATGTTCTTTTGCTTCCCCTCACCATTTTGAAATTCTTGATATAATAAAGGGAAAAAAGGAGAGCAGAATGTCAGTGTAATGCTTGTCAATGGATAGCCAAAATGCATTCTCCTATATGATTGTCCTTGAGGTTCAATGATAGGATAATTATGGAAGTTGCCTATGGAGGAGACAGGAGTGGGTATAAAGGACTGTGTAGAATTGAGTCTGATTTTCCTTTACATTATAAAAGAGAATTGGTCTCAATTTGTCTTCATATAAATATAGCTTTCTGGGGGGATAAAAGTAAGGTTAGCCAAAGATTGGATTTACTTCTTTCATTTTAAGAAATCTTTGTGAGTTTGTATTTTCACATTCATGGACAATGTTATATTTGGGATTTCTTTAAAGTCTACTGTGACCAAAGCCACCACAAATGTACATTAACATTGGTGCTTTCTATAGCTGACTTCAAGGTTACATTTGTTTTATGTAAAAGTGAGTCAGGTGAGGCTTTGCTAAAGCTCTGCCAACTTGCACTCCTAAATTGCTTCTCAGAAGGAAATCGGACTCCCTCCGTCAATAACATCACCGTTAATTACACAGATTCTGCTACTAGTGCATAGGTTGGCAATTTTCCTAAGAATGCACAAATTTGAACAGTTCTAGGTTTCTTGCTTTTACTGGATACTCAGAGTTTAATGGATTTAACATCTTGTTTTGGTCAAGAGCAGTAGATAAACTGAATAAGAGACTTCATTTTTATGAAATTATTTCTCTTACTATAACCACTTAAAAAACAGATTATCAGTAGAGGAAAAAACATTTATATGTTACTGAATTAGAGGCATTTTCTTATACTATCTGAAACATAAGGGAAAACTCATTTTACATTTTTGATAATATGAACTAACCCCCTGCTGTTCCCAGCTAAGAACTGAACCCAGTTCATAATCCAAAGGTGTTGCAATTATTCCCAAAGCCAAAAACGGTTAGTTGTCTGTCATCTGAGGGCCATAAAACTGAGGAAACTAACATCTGTTAGTGTTGGATATAAAAGGAACATAGCTATTCTTTAGAATTCATTTAATATAGAAAAATGAGCTAAAGTACAACCTGAGTGAAATGAATTATAAGTAATTTTGCCCATTAAATTGATGAGCTTAGAATAATTAATGATAATAAGTGATCTTATGGGCTCCAAGTAATAGAAAAATTTCAGCCCTTTGTCAGGAATTGGCTCTGTAAGCATGCTTGTTTATCCTCACTTAAACAGTGTGCTTGGCTCCTGATAATCTGCAGGCATTAACCTCAGCTTCAGTCTGCAGTAATTTTTAAGCTTCATCTGATGGCAGAGAGAGAATGTGAATGTCCTCATATGCAGGAAGGCAGAATTGAAACTTGTTGCCTAGTTCCATATTCTTTAATCAATTTTTGTTGTTGTTGTTAGGTGCCCTGGAGTCGGTATCCGACTCATAGTGACCCTCATAGGGTTTTCAATGGCTGTTTCGGGATTGCCTTGGGAGTGGATTGCCAGGCCCTTCTCCCATTTTTGCAGGTGCTGGGAATTGAACTTGGGACCTCAGAGACTGCAGCGCAGGGCTCTATCAACTGAGCTAAATCCTTGCCCCTTAATCAATTTTAGACAGATTAAATTTATTGTGATTGATTTTTCTTGTGGGAAGAAAAATGGTTTTGCTTGAAATATTTTCTATGGCTTTGAACTTCTTTTTTCAATAGAGGAAAAGAAAAAATCTTCTAGAACTGGCTTTTGCATTTCAATTGAACCATGCATGAATTTAGAGAGAAGAGGGGAGAGAGGGAGGGAGAGAGAGAGAGAGAGAGAGCAGGCGCGCGAGTGAGTGCACAATCGCTGGAGTGCAAGCCCTTGAAAGCCACAGAGCATTTACTTTTTCTAGGGGAATGCTATCAGAATTGTCCTACTACTCAACAGGGAAATATGATTTTCAAAGTAAGATAAAGAAGTAGAAATATTCCTGGGCCTTCATTATGAGTGCAATATCGCAAGCACACAGGAAATTGAAAAATTAGAAAAAATCAGAAAGCTAAATGGATGGAAAAGAGTGAAGGCAAGATTCTTTTTATAGGAAATTCTTGCCAGTTATTTTGGAGGATATATTGGTGTTTGGAGTGAGATGACTCATTTCATGCTAAGATTTTGGGTAAAGCAGCTCTTTTCCTGGCCAAGTCATATCTGACTCATTTACCACTAGTGAATAAGGGATAAAATGCTCCTGGCTAAGAACCATTGTAAGTATTTTCTGTTCATTTTTCTTGGATAGGGTGTGTGTGTGTGTGTGTGAGTGTGTGTGTGTGTGTGTGTGACAACACAGTGCAAACACTGATTTCATTTTTATAACTACATTGATGGACGTTGAAGACGAAATTATTACAAATAGGTGGATATGTGTGTGTTCATTTGGGGAATAGTTAGCTGATACACAGTTTTCAAACATAATCTTCAGAAGGCAAGAGATTTAAGTGGGAAGTGACTGATGGCTCAGAAAAAAAAAAGAAAAGAAAAGAAAAAAGAAAAACAAACAAGAAACTCTGAGTGGGCCCAAGTTATGTACTTAAAGATTATATAGATAGTCATATGTAGTACCTTGTTTAGAAGTAAGAATTATGATATTTGTATTTTTTCTTGTTTTTCATGTCTTAAAGTTTACCAATAAAATATTTGTAGTCTGCATTTGTTAGATATCTGTTTCAAAATGCCTCTTTGGAAAGATCGGTAGAGTACTTAGATTGACTCTTGGACACTAGTCCAGGCTCTGCTGAAGTTCAAGGAAAGGTTTGCTCTGTGTATCAAGAGCTCATAATGATCAGCTATGAAGTTTTGAGGACACATTTAGAGCACAGTAGGAGCTGGAAGCACACTCCAAACTAGGTCGTTTTTATTTTTTAACCCAAAACAAAAACTGAAAGTTAGACTTCCCAACATCAGTCTGAGCTATCAACTATAGTGTAAATCATGTTAGATTTTCTTAATATAGTCCAATATGATTGTTTATTTAATCATTTAATTTCTGCTTTTGGCAGCTTCTCATGGGAAGAGAGAGTTTCGAGTCATTATGTAATACAGAAGCTTGAGAAGATGTGTGATTCCAAGTCTTCCTATTTCATTTTTTGAGTAAATGTCTTGTCCGTGAGCATAAAAATATAACAACAAGCTGCAAAATAGCAAGTATCATTTGCCTGAAGTTTAAATGGCCTATTAATAGCTCCAAGGGTGTTGATAACTCCATTTTCCTGAATCTGATGATATATATATAGAAATATAGACAATTATTAAATACACTTTCACATCTAAAGTACTTAGAAACATGGCTTTGCTCAAACATCTTATCCACTTGGATTATGTCTCTAAGGCTTCTAGAAGTTAATATTGCCAAAATTATGCAAGCTTGTCATTTTTCTATATGATACTATTATTTATTTATGTATTTATTACAATTCTGGGCGATTGAATCCAAGGCTTCCTAAATGCTAGGCAAGCTCTCTTTAGCTGAGCTGTACCCTCAGCACCCTTTTTGTAATTTTTCAGTTTGAGGGTCTTGCTTAATTACAGAGGTTGTCCTGGGCCTCGAACTTGTGATCCTCCTGCCTCAGCTTCCTGAGTTGCTGAGATTACAGGGGCATGCTATGCCTCCCAGCTTATTGTTGTGAGCATTTATTTATCTAAGTAGGCAAACATTCCAAAATAAATTATAGTTTTAATTTTCTTCCAATGTCAACAAAGCCCTAGTTGAAAAGGACTGAGATTTGGATTCTGCTGGTAATAAAAAGAATGTGGCCTTTTGTTTTTCCTGGGGGCATTATTTTATATCTTGTTATCAGTTCCTAATATAGTCTCAGGGGACTTGTGAATCTGACTTAGTATATTAGGGAAAAAATTCAATGCTCTATTATGCATTTTAGGGTTCAGTTCTGTATTCTTTACAAACAGCACTTAAATTGAAAAAAAGAGACAAACAAACAGAACCACAAGTAAAATGAGGCATATGATGAGTTGAGCTTCTCCTCTCATACTGACCTCCAGTCCTCACTCCTGTTTGCTGTCCACCAGAGGAAGACTAGAGATTGACTCTAGAGTCAGCCTGTCCTTGTGCTTAAGGGCAAGGTTCTTAATTTCTCTGAACTTTATGTTCTGTTTTTAAAATAAAAAGAAATATCATATGGTTTGAGGATGAAATGAGAGAATGCATCATAAGAACTAACACCTGACCTATAGGAAGTACTCAATAAAGTTTGCTCTTTATTATTATTCCTTTCATTTTTATTTTTCCTTTCTTTACTTCGCTTTTTCTTCCTCTAATATTTCATTCATGATCCAGTGACATATAATGTAAGAATATAGAAGTAGCCACTGGGGGTCTATATATTGAGCTGTTCTTAGTTAAGTCAATAATATAGTCATTAAAAACAAGAGATCAACAAATGGTCACTAATAAGTTGGTTCAAGTAAATAATTTGTGGCTAGCTGACCTAATTCAACAACTTTTGTAAAGTATAGCACATTGTGGGTACTAACCAAATATCTAATAGATAAATAAATGAATCCATCAGAAGACAAAACATTCTTAAGATGGTAATATTTGTTATGGTATCTGAGCTCTAGTTGTCCCTCTCTATTAACTATGTCTTCTGAATGAATAAGTGTTATATTTTTCTTATTTTAAAAAAATGTTTTATTTACATTTTTATAGTACCCAATGACAATGCCCATTTTCAGAGTATGTTGGCTAGCCAAAATCCATAATACTCTGATATCATAAAGCTGGTTTAGCTAAGGAAACATACTAAAGGAGGGTGTACAAAATACCTGCTCGAATGGAGAAAGGAATTGTATTTAAGGGCAGAGAAAAGAATGGAAGTGATGCTGGTAGACTACAGGATTATCCTCCATCATGCAGAATGAGGAGGAAAAACATGTTAGAATATCAAGTTCATTCACCCTCTAAGCACTTGATTATTTCTACATGCCAGACAAAGTGCCAGAAGCCCATGTCACAAAGCTGCCTTGCAGTCTTCAAAATATTCTAAAAATATAATGGCTTACAACAGCACAGAGGTTCTCTAGGTCAGAAGTCTGACACAAGTCTCCCTGGCTTGCTGCATTCCTTTCTGGAGGCTGTAAGGAAGAATCTGTTCTTTGCCTTTTCTAGCTACTGGAGGCTGCTTGCATTCCCTGCCTCATGGCTCCTTCCTTTACCTTCAAAACCAGCAACTTGCCTGTCTCTTACATTTATTACTTCAGTCATCACATCTCTTCTAACTGTAGGCAAGAAAGAGTTTCTGCTTTTAAGGGCTTATGTGATTAGACTGGATTCCTAGAAATGATTTTGGATAATTTCCTCACTTTGACATCCATAACCTTAATCACATCAACAAAGTCTGTTTTTCCATGGAAAATACATTCATAGGTTCCTAAGATTTAGATGTGGACACATTTGAATTTTGTTCCGACAACAGACTCAAACATGAACAGTGATAATAAATGACAAACTATTTGATAAGTTTGAGATAAGATTCTACAAAATGAAAGAAGACAGCATAGACTAGGACTGCAGAACTGATCACAGAGCCAGGAACATCTGAGCCAGGATGGAAGAATATGTAGGATTTTACCCAGTAAATAAGAAGGCATCCAAGATAGCGACACTAACTTGAGCACACTATCACATTGTTTTCCCTTCTACTTCCAATACTCAATATAAACTACCTTCATCTCTCATCCAAACACCAATGTACTTTCCTTAGTATTTCCCATCTTCATTTACATCTCCTTTCTTATTTATTTTCTACACAGTAATCAAAACAAAACAGAAAAATTGGAAAGCAAATCCTGTCACATCTCTACTTGAAACCCTTCAATGTCTTTCCATTTTCATTCACATAAGTCCTTAATAAGACTCATAAATTTATATGATTACATCCTTACCTAATACCATGCCTTATCTCTAACATTTCTCCTCTTGGATTTCTAGTCTGGGTTCCAAGAACAATGGCCTTGTTTAGTTATATTATTTTTAACTGAGGTGTACCTTACATCCAAAAATCTGCACATATCCTAAGGTTGCTTCCTATACCACACTCATATAACACACCACCCACAGCAAGAGTGAGGACATCTTCATCTCCCCAGAAAGTTTATTTATGCCTCTTCCCAGCCAGCACCACTCCCTCCACAGGTAACCACCTTTTAATACCATCTATTCATTTTGCTCATTCTTAAATTTCATTTAAATGAAATCATGCAGTGCATACTGGTTTTAATCTGGTTTCTTTCACACCATTAAGCATAATATTTCTCATATCCATCCATGTCCTTGACAGTCAGTCATTTGCTTGTTTGTATTATTGCTTGTTTTATCAGTGTATTAATACATCCTAATTTGTTTATCCACTTACCTATGGATGGGTGTTTAGCTTTTCTCCAATTTGGGGCTATAACAACTAAATCTGCTATGATTTTTTTTTATTATTGTGGTATAAAACAAATGAAATTTGCCATGTTAACCATTTTTAACTGTGCAATCTGGTAGTGTTGGCTATATGCATAATGTTGTGCAATAGTTCCCTAGAAATTCATCTAGTAAAACTCAAACTCTAGGACTGGGAATGTAGCTTAGTTAAGACCTGGGTTGGATTCCCAGAACCACGATGAATGAATGAATGAATGAATGAATAAATAAATAAATAAATAAAATTTAGCAAACTTAAAGCTCTATAGCCATTGAACAACTCCTCCCTTCTTTCCCCCTCATCCCTTGCCCTTAGCAACTGCCATGCTACTTTCTATTCTAAAAGTCTGACTATTAAAAGAAGTAACCGTCTGGATGGTGATACCATTAGCTGACAGAGGAGAAGGGAAACATTTGTTTAAAGTGAATATATGTCATAGAATTAAGAGGTAAAAAGTGGACAAAAGGATGTAATAAAACAAGGTACAACTAGGTAATGGATACTGTTAGAAAATGTGTGAGAACTCTCCACAAAAACTTGTAGCCATCTGTATGGTGGGAGAGTTGTATGTGTATATTTGCTTTCATTTTGCTTTTTATTCCTGTACATCTTAGTGATATGATCACACATATATATTTCTAAAGCATTCAGGTGTAGAGTTATAATTTAAACTAAGAATATTTCTGAAATTTTAAACTTTTGCTAAAATTCTTATTTTATGTTTAAATTTACTTCTAAAGAGTTGTAAAATCATATATATACATATATACATTTAAAAAAGTATTTATGGGATATTTCTATGCATAAAAAGTGAAGTTAGAAAATATAGAAACTATAATTCACAAAGCACATAAGGATAAAACAATACAATATAAAATAAGTTCATGAATATAGAAAGAGCAAAGTAAAGACATGAATGGACTAAACAGACTTACACATAACATACTTATGAAAGGCATTTGATTCTCTGTCCCTTTCCTCTGAATTGCATGGTTTGCTCAAAGACAAATCTTTTAAAAAATGCCAACGTTATTAGTAATCAAAGAAATACATATTCAAACATATACATATACCTTACATATATTATACACCAAATATTGTAGAATGTGAGATCTACAAGGGCAGGGATTTTTGTCTGTTTTGCTGTGTGCCCAGTGCCTAAAACAGGGCCAGGACACTTAGAAGACACTCACTATCCATTACTAGAGTCAATGAAAAGATCACTTAACTAGGTAGTGCTAGCATTGGAGATGTAGGGCTTTGGAGCCCTTGCTGCTATGGAAGGTAAACTATGGCATCCACGCTAAAATAACAATTGAGCACAAATATAGAAAACATATGAGCTAGTAATCCTGTTCCTAGGAATATGTACAAAGACATTCTCATCTAGAGTCACTACAGTACATGTACTAGGAAGTTCATTCCAGCTTCATTCATGGTGAGTGGAGTGTTAGAGACAAATCCTGTGTCAAGCCCTGTATTAGGAGAATGAGTAGTTGAAATGTGGTAAATGCACACATTTGGGATGTCACATAGTAATTACTAGCTACAGACTAGATAAGCATAATTATGTGTATAGATCTAATAAATATGGTGTTGAGTAAATTAAGAAACAGAAATGACATCTATTTGTATAAAAATCAAATTTACATAAAATAAAAATAGATTCCTGCAAAACAACTTTTTGTCATTAAGTACCATTTAGATAGATCCAACTCATAGCAACCCTGTGTACAACAGAACAAAATGATACCTGACACTGTGCCATACACAGGATCTATTTTTGAGTTTGAGTCCATTGTTGCAGCCACTGTGTATCTTCTCATTTTGAATCATGCCACATCTGCAAAAGGAAGTTCCAGGGACTTCACTCCATTCCCATCATTAAGGTTGACTCTACTTTGGGGAGGCAATTCTTCCCTAGTTGTTTTTTGAACATCTTCCATCCTGGAGGGCTCATTTTCTAGCACTATATTTGGGAGCTTCTTTGCTATTCATAGGATTTCTAATGGCAAATTGCTTTGGGAGTGGGACACCAGGTCCTTCTCCCTGGTCTGTCTTAGTCTGGAAGCTCAGGTGAAACCTGTCCACCATAAGTGGCCCTGCTGGTATCTGAAATACAAGTGACATAGCTTTCAGCATCACAGCAACATGCAAGCCCCCACAGCATGAAAAGCTGACAGACACTTGGGGAACAAAACAATAATATATAGCTTAAAGAATACAAATACTGTATGCAACAAGCATTAGATTGCTTGTCTTTGAGAAAAAAGAATAATAATATATTGATCTTATATTAAGGAAAAAACATGTCTTAACTAAATGAAAATATTAATATAAATTAATAAAAGTCTTTAAAATCATATAAATTAAATACAAACTTAAGAGAGTATACAAAAATTTAATTTTGTGCTAAATCTTATCTCAAGTAAATTCTTTCCTTTCTGCTTTTACTTTTGTACACTATCTTGACCTATGATTGCTGGACTAAATGGATCCTTCCCCAAAGACTATGCTAATCTTTGTCCTTCGTTGACAGAGTCATCAGTGTTCATTGTGAAGTTGGCTTGCTGTGGTAGAAGTCTATATCTTTCTAGGAGCTTAACTATTGTACTAAAATTTATTTTTGTGGGTTTATTTTATGGTTTGTTGTGATCTCCCTGCTGGCAAGAGGACTTAAATTCAGAGATGTAAAGATCACATGAGTTCCCTTTCTACTTTTCCCCAACTGTGTTTTTGTTAACACTGGGCATATATCTATGGGTGGTAGGAGTGAGATGTCCTCACTGTTCTAGAGCATTACTTCTTACTTTGCCCCCAAAACAGCCATTAAAGGGTCTTCTGTCAATAACTCACCTTATAAATGTTTTTTTAAGGCCAGATGCGGTGGCACATGCTTCTAATCCCAGCGACTTGGGAGGCAGAGGCAGGAGGATCCCAAGTTCGAGACTAGAGGTAGTCTGCGTAATTTAACCAGACCCTGTCTCAAAAAGTAAAAAAATAAATAGGCTGGGAGTGTAGCTTAGTGGTACAGCACTTGGAAAGCATGCAAGCACGAGGCCCTGGGTTCAACACCCAGTACTGCAAAAAAAAAAAAAAAAAGTTTTTTTTAAAAATACAAACGTATAAAATAGTTACATATGGACTAGGATTAATTACGTAAATATAATACCTGTTGCATGTGGTGGCACATACCTGTAATCCCAGCACTTGGAAGCAGGATTGTAGGTTTGAGACTAGCCTGGGCTACATAGTGAGACCCTGTCTTAATAATAATAACAACAGCAACAACAACAATGACAACAACAATAATAATAAATAGCACCTCCATTGAGGGCTATAGATAAGAGACAGGAAAGCCTATGAATTGTTGCAATGGCAGATATAAGTAACAATTATTTTGTAATTGTTTAACATGTTACGGTTCATAAATCATATTCTTCTACATTGACACATTTGGTTCATACAACCCTGAGAGCAAGTCAGGGATTATTATTTCTATTTGGAAGAAAAATTTGAGAATCTTGATACAGTTGTACCACCCTGGCATTTAGTCTCAGCAGATCTCAGAAGCTAAGCACAGTCAGGCCTTGTTAGTATTTAGAAGGGAGACTGCCTGGGAATACAGGGTATTGCAGTCTTGGGAGAAGGACATGGAAGCCCACTCTGGAAACAATCAGCCATTGAAAATCCTATGAATAGCAGAGAAGCACTGACAATAGTGACAGGCATAGCACTGTGTCAACAAGTGTTTCATTCTGTCATATACAGGGTTGCTATGAGTCAGACTCCATGGCACCTAACAACAACAAAGATACACTCATTTGCTTGAAGTTAAGTTTTAGGAAGTGACCTAAGTTTTAGGAAGGACTTGAACACTGGGCATTTACTTTGAAATCCAAGACTTTTTCAACTTGATGGTTACTAACATATTTCTACTGCAAGACACAGAGAAGGGTGAGTCAATTCTGTGTTTATGAATATGATTCAGTAGAAGGTGGTTGTTGTTAGGTGCTGTTGAGTCAATGTCCGACGCATAGCAACCCTACATACAACAGAGCAAACACTATTGTCAATGCTTCTCTGCTATCCATAGGGTTTTCAATGGATGATTGTTTTTTGGGAGTGGGTTGCTAGGTCCTTCTCCCACCCCTACATCACCTGTTGTTCCCAGGCAGTCGGCAGTCTCCCATCCAAGTACTAACCAGGCCTACCCTGCTTAGCTTTGGAGATCTAACAGGATCCAATGCCATAGAAGGTGGCAACAGTAAATGGACTATTTTCAAAAAAGAAGTTTGTAGAAAATGATTTTAAAGAGAGGAAAGGGACAACACACATCTGATATAAAGTTATATTGTGTACTTATACGTCTCCATGTTTCAATTAAGAGGCTCAGTTTTTGACAGTGTGCTGCAGCATAGATACGCTGTTCCTACCTAGGTTGGACCTGTGGAGAAGGCACAGATCTGCCACCAAAACGTGACAGGTATCCTCCTGGAGCATTTCTTACATACCACTGTCTCTCAAATTCCAGCCACACTGAGTCCTGGATGTAGGTAAAAATCATCCTGCTATTGCTTTAGGTTAGAAGGAGGACAAATCAGTCTCCATTAGAGCACTCACGTTGATTATTCTACAATTTTTATCCACATATTCTCAGAGGTAAAAAAAAAGTTTGCATATTTATATGCAGACTAGTTTTGCAATTTAAATGTTTTCTTAAATTTATTTTTTTTTCAAATCCTGATCAGTCTAGATAGAAAAGATTTTTATTATGACTCAGTTTGATTAATTTTTATCTTATATACCAAATCTAAACACTAGCTCACAGCCTCTATGTTTCTAACTTTCTTGGACAGGCTATAACTTCCCAATAAATGACTGGTTTTTTGTTTGTTTGTTTGTTTATTTTTTAAGTATTCTTCACGGAGTCTTTTAGGGCTTTCTGTTTGGGATAAAATTGAATTATGAATATCTAATGGTTCTCATGCCTGCAGCCGTAGCCCTGTGGCATCAGATCCCATCAGATCTTAGAAGCTAAGCAGGGTTCAGCCTAATTAGTACTTGGATGGGAGACTGCCTGGGAACACCAGATACTAAAGGCTTGGGAGAAGGGCCTGGCAACCCACTCCCAAAAATCAATCCATCATTGAAAACTCTATGAATAACAGAGAAGCATTGACAAAAGTGTTTGTTCTGTTGTATTTAGGGCCACTAAGAGCCAGCCACCGACTTGTCAGCACCTCACAACAACAATGGTTCTCATTCTTTAATTTCTAAAAGAAATGTTAAGATCTTTTTTATTATTAATCCACAGATAATATATTTCTTTCAGTGTTTTACATTTATTTTAAAATGATAGGCTAAATGAATGGAGGCTACTCTGAAGATGTATTGAAATCTTGGCTCTTTTTCTTTATTGTTGTTGTTGTTAGGTACCGTCGAGTCGGTATCCGACTCATAGCGACCCTCCGTACAACAGGGGAAACACTACTGTCAGTGCTTCTCTGCTGTTCATAGGGTTTTCAATGGCAGATTGATTTTTGGGAGGGGGTTGCCAGGTCCTTCTCCCAAGCCTACAGCTTCTGATTTTCCCAGGCGGTCTCCCATCCAGGTACTAACCAGGCCTGACCCTGCTTAGCTTCCGATATCTGACGGGATCGGATGCCACAGGGCTATGGCTGCAGGCTTTTTCTTTATAGGTTTGTAAAGTAACATGGCTGACTAGTTCATTTTGTCTTCATAAACAGCTGTGTTTTAAACATAGCATTTTTTTCTAACATGAAAATGATCCATTATACAATACTGGCAAGTAGGTAAACAGTATGAAGAAGAAAAATTAAACCACATACCTATTTTTCCACCACCTAGACAGAACCATCATGAAGATATTGTGTTTCCTTCTGGTAGTTATATATGTGTGTCATTTGACACAGTTTTATGCAAATGGTAGATGATGAAGGGATGAATACAAAATACTAAATAATGACTCTTAGTGTTAGTTGTTTACACTTATTTTTATTACCCTTCACTAATTCTGTAAGGAACATCTTTTTGCTTGTGGTTTACACCTGAATCCTTAGCTTCACAGAAATGTAGTTACATTAGCTGTTGCAGCATTTGCAAATTCCAGACTCAAACTCAATTCTCCCTGCATTTCAAATCCCAGTAATCCAACTTCCCAGGACAATCTGACTACCTCATGTATTTGGATTCCTGCTACAGTTTGTTCTTTTGACTAAATTAAAAATCATTCTAAAAGTTTGCCTTAAAACACCCTCAAAGTGTTACTAAATTAAGGTTAAACCTTAAGTATAAATTTTCAAGCAATTAGTTTTGGTTTTAGCCGAGCAGAACACCCCACAGATGATGCTGAATAAAAATCTATTTACACACTACCATAGTGCATTTCTTACAAAAATGTTGGGTCTGTAGCAGCAATTTGCTAATCAAATTCAGAATTTGATTTGCAGTGCCTCCGGCAGAGGGCCAATCCGGTTATGAAAGAACAGAAGCAAAAACCACTAGTGATTCTCCTCCAGAAGCTAGCTGGTCCTTTGCTCTCATTAGCAAAGTGGTTCCATAGGATATCACTGCAATTGCTCCTAAAATAAAATATCATAGATAGTTTCTTCAATAAATTATTGGACCATACTAGATACAAAACATGTACATTTTGGAATCTAGAGTTATAAAATATTCTGACATGTTTTAATATAAACAGGAACGTTTCCAATGATTGCTTGGATCTAAAATGTTTTTCCACTTGACATTTGTTTATACTTCCTAGGAAAGAAACTCTATTTATGGATAACTGAATAACACAAATAAACATCAGAGAGAGCTGAAAAATCAGCTTTGATTATGCATGAAAATCTACAATGTCATTGTGTACTCTTATGCTGTATTCTGATTGCCTGTTTATTTTTACAGAACTGCTGGTGAGCCCATGGAAGAGGAGCCAGCCTTGTGAAGTGCCAAGTCTCCCCCAATATTTCCTGTGTGTGACATCATTGTGTATCCCCCCACCCCAGCACCCTCAGACATGTCTTGTCTGCTGCCTGGGTGGCACAGTTCGATGGAACATAAACACTGGGCACAAAATTCTGAACAGCAGCTTCACTTGTTCTTTGGATGGACTTGAAAGGGCATTAAATATTCCTGAAATGTAACCGCTGTGATTCTAAAGTTACAGTAAACCACGATTGGAAGAAACTGCTTCCAGCGTGCTTTTATTACGCTGGGGGACCCACTCCCAGACACAAAGTATGAACTCAAAACATCCAATACAGCATTAGATTGTGTAAATGTCGGAAGCTATGATAGCCAACAAAATTTGGGGCAAAACCTGAGACATACTCATTTTTGATTTTCATTTGGTTTTTCTTTTCTTTTCTCTCTCTCTCTCACTCTCTCTCTCTCTCTCTCTCTTTTTTTTTTTTTTTTTTTGTACTGGCATGGGGATGAACCCAGGGCCTTGCAAACACTCTACCACTGAACTGCATCCACAACCTATTTTTTATTTTTCATTTTGAATCAGGATCTTGCTAATTTACAAAGGCTGCCTTTGGCCTCCAACTTGTGATCCTCCTGCCTCCACCACCTGAGCTGCTGGGATCACAGGCAAGTGCCACCGTGCCCAGCTTCTGATCAGTTTTGTATTGGGTAATTTCTTGTCAAGTCTTAAATTGTTTACAGGGTTTGCTTTCAGCTATGAATGGATGACAATTCCAGACAGATTGCAGTGAGGTCTTTTGGGGGTTTTGTTTGTTTGTTTTGTTTTTGCCTTTGTTTTAACACAGTTCAACTCTTCCTAGTAAGAGCTCATGATCGAGGACCTGGGGTGTGGCTTTTTGCCATGGAATAAAACACACTGTATCTCAAAGCCCAAATGCCAAAGGAACCTCACACACTATATGTAATGGTGCAATGTCTTATGTCACTTTTTTCTTGAGAAAAATTACCCTACTTCTCTAACACGCACCTCACGTTCCCACACGGGGACAATTTGCAATTGTCTTGGAGGATGAGGTCTCCCTCCCACACTCACCCCTTTTTCTTGATGACAGTAACCCTGAATGATGTACCATGGAGGATTTGCAGGATCTTTGAAAAGCACATAACTTTTCAAAGATGATCTTAATTTATTCCAAATCTATCAAAAACTTATTCTCTCACTTTTTCCTCCCTCCATGGCTTCTTTTTTCTTACCTTTCATCCTTCCTTCCTTTAGGAGAACTGAAGGTCACTCATAATCTCCCTGCTTCTCAGGGGCTTTGAATATTTAGTTTATCTTGTTTACTTTCCAGGCTAACATGGTTGCTTTATCTGATTGTGTGCCTTTTGCTGTGATATCATCCAGGCAAATGCGGACTTCAGCAATGTCACTGAATTTTCTGGATCTTTGAAATGTGTTAATGAAAGACCTGCTTATCTGAAGTCACTTTGAATTAAGTTAACCTAGAATCTGTGTCTTCATGTGATAACAAACACAAAGCTTAATCTTGGCACATAAACATTGGCACATTTGCCTTAGTGGTTAAAAATAAAGGACATTTATTTCTGAGATTAAAAGTATTTTACTAAATTTAATATAAGCAAGTTATCCCCCTCCTTCTGAAAATTCTATCTCAATGTATAACTCAAACACCTAAAGACAGTTAGGTGCAATACCTCATATATTTAATATCTGACAATGTTTTGGAACAAGTTGTTTTTATATATTTTCCTACCTCAAAGGATATATTAAAGTCATAAGTGAAGATTGTCATGCTTTTATTCAGAAATCTAAAGAAACCTTAATTAAAACAAGGTTTTAGGGATGGCTATGATATGAAAGATATGGAACAATATGGTTTTACTTAGGGAGGACTCAAACCTGTAAATCAAAGATGAAAGATTTCACTCAAGTAGAATTATATAACTCCCTTTTGTTATACAGCTAGGCCAGATTTTTCATGCATTTGGTTTTTTTAGGATTACCATTTTAATTTTAAAGACTTTTATTACATATACAAGAATGGTTCAATACTTGGTTTAACATCTTAGAAATTTGAGACACCCTTTGAAATAGGAAATCTGAAATGGAATGTAATACAGTATTAGGTAAAAATGACTTTCATTGCATAAGGATTAGGTCAATCTAGACTCACCGTAGTAATGAATTTTTGTGTACCTTTCATTTTCTTGATGTTTGCAGGGAAATTAATGCCTATCATATTTGCTAGCTCTTGTTATTTTGTAGTAATTGCTTGATAAAGTTTATTTAAAGAAAAACTAAATAGTGGAGCCCAAATCTTTAAAAAAGGACCTTCTCTCTTTAAAAAGAAAAATCTTGTCACAGTTTACTTAGAAATAACTGTGAAGTTTTAAAATCAACTTTATAATTATAAATCCCTATTATTACTCTTCAGTCTTCCCAAATATATTTTAGGTGTTGGCTGAGAAAACAAAATGAGGTACTAATTCACTAATGTTTCCTGTAACAACACAGCCACATATTGATGCCCTGCCATCAGTTTGATAAAGCTGAATCTACAGGGCATCTCAATAGTTGTTTAGATTTAGAACATGACACAGTAATGAGTTAATCATACATCTGTCCCTGTGACACATACTCAATTGGTTGCAGGTATCCTAATTGCATTAGGATACCAGGAGAGGCAGATAAACCGTGGACAGGATTAATCACAGTTGAATGTGGTTTTAAGAACACAATGCCAGTGCTTTTTGATTATACTATTACAAGATGGCGTGTAGCCCTAGGGACAGTATGGAGACTTTCGAGAATATCAGCGCATCTTTTGAAATAAACCAGCACTTCCTGAATGGGCAATTTCACTTGGTATACTTTTCTTTACTTACAAATTTAATTCCTCACAATGGTTTCCAATGAGAGGCTAGTAAAAAAGTGTCTCTATAAGTTTTATCCATTAGGTGGCATCTCACTCTGGTTCATATGTTGAAGGATAATCACATGTGCTCTCTGACAGTCTCAACATAACTCATGCATGGTGAATAAAAAATAACGACTTGTGAAATCTACTAGTAAACAATGCTAGGAGTTTAATGGATTTCACAACAGATACAAAGAAGAGAACTTAAGAAAATTAATTTTCTCAATCTCATAGTATAATTTGAAGTTGTATATTAAACTGAATAAAACAAGGAATTTTATTAAGTAGTAAGAAGAATGAACCTTAAGTGAAAACAGAGGCTATGAGATCATTACTTAGAAAATGGGAAGAATATTTGAGATGAAATATTTTTATTTTAACAAATTTATCATATCTGTAGCCTGCAGCTGTACCACTGTGGCATCCAATCCCATCACATCCCAGATGCTAAGCAGGGTTGGGCTTGGTTAGTACTTGGATGGGAGACCACCTGGGACCACAAGGTACTGTAGGCTTGGGAGAAGGACCAGGCAATCCACTCCCAAAAATCAATCAGTGGTTGAAAACCCTATGCATAGCAGAGAAGCACAACAATAGTGTTTCTTCTGTTGTACATAGGGTCGCTATGACTTGATGGCACCTAACAACAACAACATAATATCTGTAGTGGAGACAGAAGTCAGCATTTGGTGAAAAGAGAAATATTTATTAAAAGACCAAAACAAAATGAAAAAACAAAAAAACAAGACAAACTCCTATAGCTCACATTTCCATTACCAAATCCTAGAAATAAAACCTTGCCTTTGGTGTTGAATATGACCTCAAGTGACACCCACTCATCTCATTGAAGGTATTGTGGCCTTGAAAATGGAGCATCACCTCTCACAATGACTTCGGGTATTATAGGACTGGTGTCTCCTGAAAGCTCAGACCTGTTTTGTTTCTAGAAGTCAGTCATAAAGCTTTGCAGATTTACTGGGTTTCTTTACAGACTCCATATGAAAGTAAAATAGAATGATCATGTACTAAGTTTCCTGGAAGAAAATTCCCCTTCAGTCAGCACTTTTAAATTTATTTTTTATCCAGTATTTATGTTCAGGACAACTTATTTAAATATATTTATATTTATCTATTGAAAATTTACTCTCTATTTGTCTCAATGAAGACAAGTATTAAAATCTAATATCCTCAAAAGAAAAGGCAAAATTTCTGTCTTAAAAGTGACTCATTCTGAGCATGAAATGATCATTCTGTGAGTGTTTCACATTGTAGTTTTCTAGCAGTCTCTATCTTAGCATTCTTTTCCTGCTTCAGGAATGAAATCACTTGGCCTGCTGAAAACATGAGAGAGAAAAAAAGACAGAAGTAGGAAACAACACACCTGTTAGACTATTTCCATAAAGAGGGCATTTTCAAACTCCAAAAGAAATGAAAACCAGATGATCTGTGTTAATAAGTGAAGGCATTTTATTGTCTTCAAAACTGATCATCAACACAGTCATGATCACCACCAAATTTCTTCTGCTCCCCAAGGACACAATTATACTCGGTCTCTACCAGTATTTTGTCCTATTTTCTGACTTTTAATAGAAGTATTCTGAAGTATTTCAACACCTTCATCAACACCATCACTAATACATGTAAGTGCCTGTGTGTGGCTTCTTTCTCTGGGCATATTTACATTGAAAAATCATAGCCCTTGCCTCCCAACCCTAACAGCTTGCTTTTGCTCCACCAAATTCTTCATGAAGCAGCACATGACTATCATGTATCCAGAGAATATAAATGTTAAATGAATATGGTATACACACACACAGGATTATAGAACTCACTTTCTCTAAAACTACTATAGTTAATTTTACCTATGATATCCTTTGCTGGTTCATTATGTAATATATTAAGCAACAACTGAGTCAGTTATTAATATGCTGACATAGATGGACCAGATAAGCCTTAGACTATTGATCTGGGGCTGCTTAGATTTGATCTCAGTGATAAGGTCTTAGAGTTATAACAATTTCTCAAGCCATCTTAATTCTCAAACTGGAACTGTCAGCAAATACACAGTAAATTCACTGTACTGTGCCAATCTTTCTAAGCAATAATTTCCTCTCCTTTCTGCTTCCCTGCTGGCCTGCCAATACCAAATTGCCATATCTAACCAATCAGAATAGTATCTGAAATCTCTATTTTATGTTTCCCAAGCAGAAATAACCTTGACAATTTCTTTTTTGAGACTCCACTGGACATAATTTCCTTCATGCCACTTTATATAAACACAAGTAGACAATTTTCATTGCCTTTTTTATTTCTTCCTTTTTAAGAACCATTTGACTTTTTAAAAAATACTTTTATCTCAAAAGATATCCAAGCTTTTGTGTTTTGTACTATAGTTGGAATTTGAAAATATTTTTATTAATACAGAATTTTACTTTTGTTTCAAATATAGTTTTCCACCATTCTTACTACTGTCCAATTGTTGTGCTAGTCATGTGAAGAGAAGATTATACACATATTTTCTTTTCCCTCTGGAAGAAGTCTCTGTGAGTCAAATTTACAAGCCTAAATTCACACCTGAAGAAAAAATAATAAAGGAGAAATTTTACATCCATATATTTTGCAAGTAAAAGGTTCTCAGAATCTTCAATAAAAATGAAAGTCCTATTTTCTTTTTTGAGCCCTAGGCACATTACAAGTTACAACATCAAATATAATAAAGGGAGCCAAATGATCTGAAGAGGGATGGTACTTCCTTGGGTATGCAAAAATTGTTATTAATTTTTTAAAAATATCTCCATTTGCTCTTCCTAAATTGTATGATTCTCAAATTCTTTCTGGATAAGCAATGCCAGTGTCTATTTCCACAGTAGCTGGGTTATATGAAATTACCCTTTCACTGGTTGCTGGGCATAGCAAGCACACTGTCAGAAATGAGGGACCATTTTGTAGGTTGTAGGCCTGGAAATTTGTGCCATTTGAAAGCAAATACCTTGATATTTTTAAGTCAGGTGGGTAGGTCGGCAGGAAACCAATATTTATAAGACTTTGTGATTAAACACTAGACCAGGATTATTGATGTATGTGCCAATCACCTGGAATTTCTGGTTTAGTGTAAAATTAACTTGTCTTTTCTATTGTGGTCTGATATCTGTTTCTGTAATGAGATCAGTTTGTTGTCTTCTGTGCACTAGTGGTTTTGCCCTTAATTTTTTTGGCTAGAATTTACCAAGATCTGTCATCCAGAGCTGCTGAAAAAAATATACGTTGCCAAACTTCTTAAAGTTGTGCTGCCAATGGTGTTTTCCAAGATATACAAGATAATTACCTAGTAAAGGATTAATACTTAATAACAATACCATTGTTGAACATGTTCCTGGAATGTTCACTTTCTTTCTGATTCCTTTTTTGTATTTGAAAACACAATACTGTGTTCCAAATTATCGTTGATGCTGTTAATGTCATGACTCTGCTTCAAGAAGAGTGAAAGATGTCCTTTTGTCTCATGTTTTCTACTGAATTAGATTTTCCTCCAGTCCTATGTGAATAAAAGCTATTTGAAATAAAAGTGTTCTTATTTTACCACATCCTAGGTGCCTGCCATTAGACTCTGCATACCAGATATTTGATAATTACTTGTTGAATAAATAAAATATTATTAATTATGGATTATTGTGACACATACTCTTCCATTTCCTCCCAAAATGATTTCCTTACAAATAAATCTCCCTTATAATGAAATGAGAATTCATGACAGGAGAGAAAGTAAATTGAAACAGAAGTACTGTTGAAAGTAGTTTGCTAGTCAGGCTAAAGAATAACAATAGGTAAAACTGATAAAGTGCCTACCATGTGCCTGTTACTCTACTAAACACTGTATCAGCATTCTATTTAACCATCATATGAATTCTATACCACATGTTATTACTCCAATTTACAGATGATAACAACAAGCACCAAAAGTTTAACTCACTCACTGTGACAGACAAGAATTGATCCCCGTCTATATCTATCTAGCTTTAAAGTCTACCCTCTTTCTAAGTGGCACACATTATCCATCAAAGATGGCATACTGAAGATATTTTTAACTTAAAAACTGTGATTAACCTTTAGAGCAGACTGTATGCTCAGTCTCTGCTAACCTTTAGATTTTATTAAATTATCCTATTAAATGGGTCTGGTAGTTGTGGCTAGGTTTGTACAGTATGTGCAAGTTACAAAATAGTTCTTTCTTTCCCTATTTCAAAATCTTTCTCTAATCTAGCCAAGAACCCTAAGATGTCCTTGGAACACATATCCAAAAACTCTTGAAATCTAGTCCAAGACCAAAACTTATTTTTGTATTTAAAAAAACCCCCACAATGTTTAACATTTTAAAACATAACTATTTCCAATGGACAATGGTTGCAGTTCCTTTTGGGAAAGATAGTAATATTTTGTTTAACAGAACATAAACTTGAGATGAAATGGGTGAGTAGAGTCAGTTTCAGTGGTAAACACCTTTGATTTAATCAGATTTGTCAAATGGCAAATGTTACTTCACAGTTCTTTATTAAGTTTCCATGGTGAAAAGAGAGCAATTGAAAAAGTGGTGTATAAGTAGAAAAATAAGAATGAATCTCATATTATTCTTTTGAAAGAGTAGTTTGTAGCTGAAAATAGAAGTCTAAACAATTTCTTTCATTACTTAACACTTTCATTGTGCTTCGAGTTATTGAACTCAAAGTACTTTCAAACATTGCAATTATTCCTGAGCTTTGTGATATCAACAGGCTAAACAAATTCCTGTGGTCTTTCAGGCTGATCATAAATGGATCATTCCCTACATATCTTAATACTTTCAAAAAGACTGATAGCTGTTCTCTTACATATTCCAAGAATAGAGAAGCAGGATTCAGAAAAATAGATGAATGAATTCTTTCCTTTTAATGTTTAAGAGGCTGGATAAATTAGGGGGATAAAGAAAGTTTGCATTCATCTTAAATCAAAATTTAAAATTCTTAATGTATCTAGAAAAGACCATAAATTCCAAATTGAAATATTATACAGTGCATTAAAATATGATATAATCCCACACATATTTTACCCAAAATTAAGTTTTCCAAAATAATAAGACTTAAACACTTACAGTGTGATTAAAGTAAATCATTTAATGACATAATGAAAAGTAAATATTTTAATGAAAAGTTCATTATATATTTATGAAGATTTATTCCTAACTGAATGTAAAGATTGTATATCCATGTAAATAAGGTCATTTCTTTTTAAAATACATATTTTAGTGCATTTTTTTTTTTTTTACTGTTTCTTCTTTGCTATTCAAGTTGTATTTTATGGTC
>VMDO01023393.1:0-31670 GCA_007922755.1 Pedetes capensis | reverse complement strand
TGACTTGAAAATGATTTACTAGCATTCTTTTGGATCACCATAATCATGACTAATTTGCATTAATTGCCATGTTATATGTCTCTGATAGCTAAGAATTTAGGTTTTAATATCTTCTTTGTCATTTGTCTCCCCAAAGTGCAACATATCCTTGAATATTAGGTTGCTTCCTTTTATTAAACATTCTTAAAATATTTATTTTCTATTATTATTAACTATTAAGATATTAAGTATTAAGATATTAAGATATTAATTAATTCAATAATCCTTTAAATCTCATATCAATACATACTAAAAAACTATATATGTATATTATATATTATAAAATATATAATTTTGAAGCCTGTATGTAAATATAGTAATTTTTAATTATTTTAATAGCCATGAGGTAGGTATTGTTCCCTTTATATAGACAAACAATAAACTGAAAACATAATTTGCCATACAAATCCATAAGGAAAAATAATTCTATGCCATCTGAAAATAGTTTTTAGTATTCTTTCCACTGTACAAAAAAAAAATAGACCCAAACAAAGACACAAAAGATATGGTCTCTGAGGTGACAGCTAGAGAGTTAGAGAAATACACAGAGCAGTAATTCAAGTAGATGACAGCATAAACGGAAGGGAAATGTTAGCTACTGTTTTTGTGGGTTTACTCTGCCAGACATCGTGGTTATGTACTTGACACCAGCCTCATTGTAACCTAAAAACAAAGACAAAAGGTAAATGCTATCATCCCCAAACTTCACCTGAGGAGACTTAGCCTAAGTACAAGTTCACATAGATGGTAAGAATGGAAGCCAGGATTCAAATTCACATCTGTGTTATTCTAAAGTCCATGCTCTAATATTCTACTTACTCCTTAAATACAAAGAAATGGGATAGGGGCACAGCTCAGTGACAAGGCCTTGAATTTGATACTCCCCCATGAAAAAATTAATTATTTCAGTAAAAATAAATAAAAGAAAGAAAGAGAATATGAGAGAATGGAGAGAAAGAAAGAAAGAAAGAGAAAGAAAGGAAGGAAGGAAGGAAGGGGAAAAGAAAAAGAAAAGAAAAGGTCACTTCCTTAGAGGAAGAAGAATATTATCTTTGGATGGAGGCTCCATAGAGTTTGAAACTGTTATCTGAACAACGAGTGAAATTAGAAGAACCTGGAAAAACATCTTAAGTACACAATATGAATTTTAAATGAGCATAGTGCCATCTGGAGAGAGTGAAGAGATTTGTGTATAGCAGGAAATGTTTTTTAAGTTAAAGAGGAAGGTGAGAAAAGGATAAAGGTAACATTGTAGGAGTCCAGGAAAACCTAAAGAGAGAAAAAAAATAACCTTAAAACAGAGGATGAATTCAATGTTTTTGTAAAGGTTCATGAGTGAGACAAATAAGGAAAGACCATGTATAGATAGTAATCTGATGAGTTCTATCACAATGCAAGAGTGAATGTGTAAAAACCTAGAAAACTGAGACAATAGCAAAATAGTACTAGAAACTCCAAAGACAGCAGCACCAAGGAAAAGCTTTGTTTTCTGCTAGTGTAGTTTGGATGGCCAAGAAGTAAATTAAGAAAATAAAATATTACAGACTTTTTGGGAAATGATATAATTTCAGGCTTGGATAGTAGATAAGCGTTTGTAAGGAAACCAAAACATTTTTCTCTTCCCCCAGTAATTTCTGTAATTAGATAGAAAAATGAACCAAGTATGATTTTTTTTTTTTAGGACAAAGGCTTAAGTAGAATCCAGGCCATGTTAATTCTTCAAGCTAAAAATCTGCACCCTACTTCCATCTCTACCCCTTAGCAGCCATTCAGACAGCTAATTTGAACCATTTGGTAATATGAGTTGTTAAAGAGTAGAGAAGGGAGAGGGAACTAGCAGAGGGGAGTTAAGATTGCCGAAGGTGGATGGGGAAGGAGAGTCAATGTAAAGGGATAATGGAGGAAAAGATAATCTCTCTGTAAACAATGAAACTTCATGAGTACATTGAAAAAATAGAGGAATAAAACGCAAATATGCATTTGAGTTTTACTACAGGTTAGCCATAAGTCTCCATAAACCTTGTAGGTTCATGAAAATGTTACTAGAAGTGATGCAATGGGTGCATAATGGAAAAAGCCAATGCTGTATTACTCTGTACCCTATCACCATTTACTAGTAAAGGGAGATTAAAAAAAGATCACCTCAAAGAATTTTCCACCTAAATTCTTATTGTCTTACCATCATAGTAGGTAGCACAGGACAGCATGATTTATGCAGGTATGTTCAGCTTCTCTGATTCTTTGTAAGAACTGCACTTATCATCATAGTTCATATCTCAAATCCCAGCAAAGAATTAGCCATGTAAATGAAAAAGGTGAAATATATGTATGTGAAAACTTTTATTGAGAAGGAGTTATGTCTAGAATCTTTGAGTGTGAGAGAATTCTGTGAGCTATCCTGATTTTTGTGCCTTGCTGGGATTCTTTGAAAAGACAGTTTTATTTACAAAGACTAATTAGGCTTCATCTCTTATTCCATTTCATGTTTATCACTAATAGCAACACTGTTCAAAGGTTTAAACTGAGTCTAAGTTTTGTTCAGCATGGAAGAAGAGCATGATTGATTAGTAGTGTCTGCCATGTTTATGGATGGGAAATCAGTGTCAACATCCTATATATTCTGATATCTGCACTACATTATCCATTATTTAAAATATTTTTCAAAGCTTGTCTGCCTAATCTAGGGAGTCAAATATTACTTATTTCATTATTTATTGTTGAGTTTCAAAGTTCTAAATGACCTAGATTTTTCTTCTTCATTTTATAAACACTTAATTATTCTAAGTAGTAATATTATCTCCAGTATAGAAAGTGCTGCTAGTGAAAAGGGATAACAATTCAGAAAGTAAGTTCAACTTTTAAGCTAAATTATGTTTTGGATTATCTGTTAATTATATTTATATAATCCAAAAGGTTTACCATTAACATAGAAAAATGAATTTTTCAATCACTATTGTTTCTTTACAGTCTCTTAACATTATTATCTTTGACATGTTTTTCTTTCTAAGTTTACCTTTATAAATACTAAGTGGCCACAATTAGGGGGTTTTGGTATAAACATAAAAAATGCTGGATATATGAACATTAATAAGGAACATATATGATTAGTAATAAGGAATATTCTCAGATAAAAGTTTAAGTCTTTTAGCAGCCAAGAAATCTACCCCTTTAAGCTGAACTCAGAACAGAAAATTTATTACACAAAGAAAAATCTAATTGGGTATTCTACGTGAATAACTTCATTAAGTCTTCAGGATAAAGACATTATTTTCCAGCAGGGGCACAGGGATAAATTAGGTAACAAAGAAGGTGATTAGCTGCAAAGAGCTCTCTTAACTTACTTTAATCATAATTATTGGTAATAAAACCTCCAAATCAACAAGCTTCATTTTTTCATAATCAAACTGGCTAGGAGAGAAAGCTTATTAGGAGGTCAGATATCTAAAGAGTGGCAATTTTTAAGTAATTACTCAAAACATTGATAGAAATTGTATTAGCATTGACAAAGTATTATATCAACTACAAACAGGTAAAATACACTACTTATCCTTGAAAGACAAAGGTGAAGCATAAGTCATAATATTATTAAAGTACTATTTTTTATGACTTTCTAGATAGGTGAATAATGGTATAAATTAATATAGCTTTAGGATGACAGAAGGATATCAGAAAACTCTTCATGATAAAAGGTAGCTCTTGAAATGTTTCAAAAATATAGATAGAACCAACTTGTGGAAAATAAGAGAAAGTAACATACAAGGGTGCAGAGACAATATGATAAGAAAAATAAACCTAGGAAAATAATTTGGAGCCTGTAATTAAAAGAGTATAGGTAATTAGAGAGTTTTGATATAAATTATGATACTTTATATATCTAAATTGCATCTAAAGTGACACTGTGAGGCCAATATTAGATGTTGAATAATGGGGTTGCAGTGAGCGTAACTATGCTTTTAAATAATGACACAGATAGTGAAGGTATAAGAAGCAGGAACTTCAAACAAAAGGCTTTTGTAAAAGATGAAAAAAGATAATAAGGAAAATGACATGCAAAAACTGAAGACATGGTAGTTCTCATCATATACCACTGGCAATTTGCTGTTGTTAGGTGCCATCCAGTCAATTTCCAACTCATAGTGACCCTATGCAAAACAGATGAAACACTATTCTTATTCTCCTCTGCTATTCATAAGGTTTTCAATGATTCACTTTTTGAGGGGGAGAGTGGGAGTGGGTTGCCAGGAACATCTTCCAAGCCCACAGCACCTGGTATTCCCAGACTGTCTGCTATCTACTCTCTTTCTGTCTCTCAGTGTCCTCACAAATTTGCGAAATCCTACGTTACTTCATAGATGTCAAGAAAATGAAAGATACGCACTCATTTCCAAAAGGCTAGTGACATAACACTTTAACTGCCTCAGACATTTTTTAAAAGTGCACAGATATATTTTCATCAAATTAATATTTCAAATACTGAACTATGTAACTGATTATATTGAAGTAGAACTATGACTTTGGTTATTGATTACATTTTAAATGGCATATTTTAAATTCCAGAACAGTAATGTTTAAGGAAACCACTAGCATTTGATCAATATTTTTACATAGCAACATTAAAGATAATACTTTAAGTATATGAGTACTAACTTTAAAATTTGGAATAGAAAAATATTGTTTTAGGTACTTTCAAATCACACTTAAATATGTTTCACAATTCATTCTAAATACTATAGAAAGGTTGTTGTTAGGTGCTGTCAAGTCAGGTCTGACTCATCGTGTTTGTACAACAGAACAAAACACTTCCCAACATTGTGCCATGCCAAGCAGCATGTCAGTGCTTCTCTGTTATTCACAGGGTTTTCAATGGCTAAGGACTGGGTTGCAAGGTCCTATTCTCATTTTTACAGTGCTGGGGATCAAACCTAGTGCCTCAAAGCATTCATAGCAAGCACTGTGCCAAGTGAACTAAACCATAGCTCATAGAAAGGTAGAATTTAATATTTTACCTTTAGATGAATATTATAGTGACGTTTAGATGATATAATATATACATTTCAAAGTAGAATTTTGAGTATTCATTATGTATGGAAAAGCATAACATAAACTGTAAGATTTAAATTTACCTAAAATTTGTTACCAAACAATTGGAACATCATGAGTATATGCACAGGACCTAGAAGGGCATTTCCAATTGAACTACTTATGACTATGGACAACTTTGTCCTTTGCTGCTTGTGTTTTTGTTTTCTGTAATGTAAATATTAACTTAAATAATGAAGGTTATTTTAAAAATCTGAAAAAAGGGAATGGAAGGTCTAATATGAAAGGAAATATTTTGTTGTTGACTTTGAAATTCTATCTTGCTTTTTTAAAAGATTTATTGTAAAATAATTTTAAACTTACAGAAAAGTTGTAAGAGTAGAACAAATAGTTCCTGCATAGGTTTACCACTTGTTAATTTTTTCCATTTATTTTATTCAATTTTATTCTTTATATCTGTGTATATGTGTGTGCATATATGTATTTATATATGTTAGTAAGATTTTTTTGTCTTTGTCAAATACCTGAAAGAAGCTATTCAAAGGGAGATAGATTTGTTTTGGCTCATGATTTTGGAAGTTTCATTTCATGACCAGGTAGCTCCATTGCTTCAGGCATGTGGTAAGGCAGAACATCATAGTGGAAGTGTATGGTAGAGGAAATAGCTCCTCACCTATGGCAACCAGGGAGCAGAGAGAGGGAAAGAGAGACAAGAAGAGGCCAGGAAGAAAATATCCTTCAAAACAGAGGCCAAATCCACTAGGGGGAAATTTGAGGAGAAAATGTATGGTGGGCATAGTCACAGATGTTACGCTGCAATGCTGAGGTCTGATGTGTCATAGGTTTCAAAGAATATTAGAGAAAAAACTTTAGTAAAAGCGAGAAGAGCACCTCAAAGATAATATTGACTAATTCATAGTATTTTTTAGATTTAACCCTTCAAATTTACATCAAGTCCTAAGAAGCATATAATAACAAGTATATGAGCAGTAAAAATAAGCTTATATTTTTACTTTATTATTTATTTATTTATTTTGCTTTTTAAGGGAAGAAGGACATATTATTCTCAAATCAGATAGGTGAAACTTAATTTTGTAGCACCTAAAAAAGAGATAAGAATTTTCACATTGCCACAATACCTAGTTTAAGAAAAACCCACTTTAACACCGAATATTTTATGTGTGCTTTTTTTGATAAAAAGCATTTTTACTTCATGTAATGGGACATTTTCATTATTTTGAGGATGTATCAGTTTTCTAATGCATTAAAAACTGCCCCACATGCCAGTCATGGTGGTGGGTCTCCGTAATCTCAACACGTAAGATGCTAAGAAAGGAAGAGCATGAGTTTGAGGCCAACCTGGGATAAATTGAGAGACCCTGTATCAAACAAAAAAAGAAACAAACAACAACAACAACAAAAAAAAACCCACATACAATAGACCAACTAAAATGTCAAGTCAAACCAACCAAACAAACAAATACACCAAAAACTGACACTCAGTAATTTCAGTAAGTATTTTATTATGTCACATGTCCAGGGACGTCATGGCTAAATTTTTAGCTTAGACTGAAATTAGTGTTTTAGCTTTGCTGTATTCTTATTTGGAGGCTCTAGATAAGAATCAGTTTCTAAGCTCCTTTAGGCCATGGGCCAAATTTATTTCCTTGTACATGGAGGAATGAGGCTGTGTGACTTGTGTGACTGTGGTTGTAGGACATTCCCTACTGGCTGCTGTCAGAGCTTCTCTCAAGTCTTAGTTGTTGTTGTTGTTATTGTTGTTGTTGTTGTTAGGTGCCCTTGAGTCGGTATCTGACTCATAGCAACCCTCTGTACAACAGGAGAAACACTATTGTCAGTGCTTCTCTGCCGTTCATAGGGTTTTCAATGGCAGATTGATTTTTGGGAGGGGGTTGCCAGGTCCTTCTCCCAGCCTACAGCTTCTGGTGTTCCGAGGCGGTCTCCCATCCAGGTACTAACCACGCCCAACCCTGCCTAGCTTCCGAGATCTGGCGGGATCAGATGCCACAGGGCTACAGCTGCAGGCCTCAAGTCTTAGAGTCACCCACATTTGTGGCCAGATGGCCCTCTCCATCCTCACCTATGGCAATGAAGAATCTCCCTGGTAGCAAACTGCTCACCTGCTTTCAATCTCTTTCTTTACAATTAGCTGATTCCCTTTTGGTAGATTTCCTGATTAGGTAAGGTTCACCAAAGCTAGTTTCCCATTCTTAAACTATGGCATCAAGGATAACCTAATCACAAGATGACTATTCTGTTCACCAGTTGGGGATGATACGGAGCTAATAGACCAGAGGGCAAGAATCTTGGATGTCATCTTCAGGTCCTACCTACAAAAGAGTACTAACAATTAATCTTCTGCTATTGATAATGGAGCCTTCAGACATACCACTGTGGTATCCATCCCATCAGATCTCAGAAGCTAAGCAGGGTTGGATCTGGTTACTACTTGGATGAGAGACCACCTGGGAACACCAGGTACTGTAGGCTTGGAGGAAGGACATGGCAAACCACTTCCAAGAATCAATCAGCCACTGAAAACCCTATGAATAGTAGAGAAGCACTAACAATACTGTTTCACCTGTTGTACCTAAAGTCACTATGAGTCAGACACCAACTCCACAGCACCTAACAACAGCAAACCAACTCAGTGCCATCTAACAAAAAAAAAAAAAAACCAACTAAGAATACCATAAACTTTTGAGATAAAATCACAGTATCCTGCTTGGATACTAAAAAAATACTGTAGTACAAAGAAAAATGTAAACTCTAGTTCAAAGACCATAAAATATATGTATTATTTAATCATTACACTCTTAAATAAGAAAGTAGGACAGAATCTTATGTTGAGTACACCAATGCTGCCTTTACTCATCAAATATTCTTAGTGGACAAAGTGAAACTTCACCTTCTATCCAATTCTCTTCATTATTGTTCCATTTTAATTATTATAGTAACACACACACACAGATCCTGATTATGTTTCATTGTAAGTGTTTACACATTCATTTTACACTTCACAGAATATCCTTTAAAATAGATTCCACATTTTATTAACTTTGTATCATCACTACCTAAAATAAGCCTCCAGCCATACCACCCTGGCATCAGATCTTGGAAATTAAGCAGGATTGGCCTGGTTAGTACTTGGATGGAAGACCTGGGAATATAGAGGTGGTAGGCCTGGGAGAAAGACTCAGCATCCCACTCCCAAAATAATCAGCCATTGAAAATCCTATGTATAGAGGAGGGGTTAAGATGGTGGGGAGATAACACCTGCCTTGAGACACACAGAAATAGGAGAGCTTAAACAATGGCTTAGAATTCATATTGACCAGTCAGACAGAGAAATAAGTTAGATAAGAGCTAGGGGCATATAAAAAAATTCACAAGTTTAGGTAAATATCACCAACTGCAAAAAATTTTAAAAGGGGAGAAGGAATCACCACAGCAGGTCAGTGAGAATGTGCCATCAGAAACATGGAGACTTGCTCCGGTAGAAAGAGAAAATTGTCAGCCACATAGCACTGGGCTGCTAGGAAACCCACCAGCAATTCCTCCAGTACCACATGGATTGCATAGAAAGTGGAGGGAGTCCAGAGGTAGGCAAGATAGAAAGCCAAAAGTGGAGAATAGCTAGAGAAACCGCTGGGAATGATCCCCCATCATAGTGATCACAGAACATGGATAATGTACAGTCCTGGGGTAAATTTCACAAGGGCATCTGGAGCTCAGATCCCCCAAGGAATGCTGCCCTGGCAACCCACAAACATCCTGCTGATAAGACACAGACAGCACTTCCACAGAGAGCAACTGGTGAGTGAGTCTTGGACACCAGGTGTGGTGCCAGCTGCATGCCCACCATTTCCCCCACCACAGAGGACATGCAGTTTACAATAAGAGAGCAGTGTGGTACAAGTCCCACATGGGAGCACCCCAAACCCTCTGGGGGTTGCATGATATCCCACCAACTGCAGCATGGGATCGGCAAGAAAGCATAGTGTGGCTTGGGACACAGGATAGGACAGAGGACACCCAGACTCCAAGTGTAGCAGGCATGGCCAGCACAGCCACCATTCTCCTGCCACAGAGGTCCTAGCTGCACAGTTTGTGATAGGAGAGGGGAGTGGCACATGTCCTATATTGGAGCACAGGCCTCAGATTCACTGGGCATAGCACAATATCACCCTGCCTATTGCAGCATGGGATTGGCTAGTGAGTGAGGCAGGGGTTGAAATGTACAACAGAGCAGTGGGCACCCAGATTCCAAGTACAGCAGGCATGTCAACATAGCTGCCATTCTCCTGCCATGGAGGTCCTAGCCACACAGTTTGCAACAGGAGAGAGGGGCTGCACAAGTCCCACAAGGGAGCTTAGGCAGTAGATTCACTGAAAGTAGCACAATATCAACACATCCACTAGATTGGGGGATCAGCAATTGAGCGTAGCAGAGCTCAGGACACACTAGAGGGCAGTAAGCCCAGCATCAGGATCTGGTTTGCCACTATCTGCTGTTGCCATTTGGACTGTACTGTCTGAGTTGAGATTTCACTGTGCAAGCTTTGTGGGGAGCCAGAAATCTTGGTACGGTGACAGGAGACACACTGCCTCTCTGCTAATGCAGTACAGACAAAGTACCCCACAGGGCGGATCACCAAGAGCATCCCAAAACCCAGGCAAGCGAGAGACCAGTGTGAACTTCCCACCATCATCCCCCACCAGAGGGACACTGCACAGAAATCCCTACCCCTAGACCTGCCAGCTTTCAATATGAGAATTGGTCTGGGTAGTGAGAGAAAAGTGCCAAAGACTCATCATCACCCCAAATCAAAGGAACATCAGAGAAGGAACTTTCACTTTCAGAAGGAAGGAGGAGGTGGAACCTAAGTCCCAGGCCAATCAATGAGCAATTCTCAGCAAAAAATAAATAAATAAATAAATAAAATAAAATTATGTGAAACATGAAAGGACAAGATGGATGGGAAGATCCCACAGACCAAAGCCTCTCAACAAACAATATCAGACAATCCCAATTGCTAGAGATGGCAGAATAAGAATTCAGAATTTTGGTTACAAATATGCTAAAAGGTATCAAGGCTACCACCACCAGCAACCTTGAGATCTTGGGGAAGAAGATATCTCACTTGGAGTCTGTACTCTCCTTGGAGCTGGAAACTGTTAGAACAAACCATCTGCAATCCTTGAGATGCAAGGCAAACTAAATGAAATAAACTCTTCAATAGAATCCTCAGCACTGGGACTGGATGAGGCTGAACAAAGGATCTCATGTATAGAAAAATGAATACAAGATATCCACTACATGCAAGCTAAGATGGAGGAAATGATGAACCAATACCAGCTAGATCTCCAAGAGGTTTCAGACAAAATGAGAAAGCAATATCTAAGAATTCAGGGAGTCCCTGAAGGATCAGAAAGCAATACAAGAGGATTAGGAAATTTATTCCTAGAAATATTCAGTGTAAACTTCCCAAACCTAATGCAAGAATTGGGTACTTATACAAGTGAATCATTCAGAACCCCACCCAGAGTATATCAAAACAGATCCTCCCCATGACATGTTATTGTGCAAGTGCTTACTTTGGACAGCAGAGAAACAATTTTGAAAGCAGCTAGGGAAAAATATGAACTGACTTTCAAAGGCAAACCCATTAAAATAACTGCAGACTTCTCCACATCAACACTGAAAGCTAGAAAATCCTGGACCCATATCATCCATGTTCTGAAAAAGAACACTTCCAGCCAAGAATACATTACTTAGCAAAGTTATCTTTTAAAATAAATGAGGAGCATAAGACATTCCATGATATTGTCCCATTCAAATGATTTGCAATCACCAAGCCAGCATTACAGAGGATCCTCAATCAACTACCACATACAGGGGAGATAAGACAATTCCACATAGAAGATCAAAGAAGTGAACAATTAGCCTAAGAGGAAATGAAGAAAGAAATAAAGTAAACATGAATCAAAAGTCAGTAACAAATACTGATTGAATGCATAAAAATAAACACATCTCAATAATTACTCTTAATGTAAATGGTCTTAACTCACCAATTAAGAGACATAGACTGGCCAATTGGATGAAAAAACATAAGCCCTGGATATGTGCCACTCAGGAGACTAACCTAACCCACAAATACTGTAAAAAGTTGAGAATTAAGGGCTGGAAAACAATATACCAAGCAAGAGAAAACAAACAAATAAAAAAAAGGTAGGAGTCACAATACTAATTTCAAATAGATTAACCTTCAATCCAAAACTGATTAGAAGAGATAAAGAAGGGCAATGACATGACATATTATTAAAAGGAACAATTAACCTGGAACCAATAATGTTATTTAATATATATTCTCCAAATATAAGCGCATTTAGCTTCACTAAACAAACTTTGTGGGAAATAATGAAATACATTGGACTAGACACAATAATTATGGGAGACTTCAATACCCCACTTTTGCTAAGGGAGAGGTCATCAAAAAATCAGCAGAGAAGTGAAGAGTTTAATTTGCAGCTTAGACCAACTGGAACTCACAGATATCTACAGAATATTCCATACATCTGGTGAGGAATACACATTCTTCTCAGCACCACATGGAACTTTCTCTAAGATAGACCACATTTTAGTGCACAAAGCCTGAATAAATAAAAGAAAAAGTAGAAATCACCTCCTGGACCTTATCAGATCACAATGGAATACAAAATTGTAACTCAAAAGCAAGAAAAACACCGGAACTTTTACTAATTCGTGGAGGCTAAAAAATACACTGCTGAATGATCAATTTATTAAATAAACAGAAATTTAAAAATTCCTGCACTCAAATTACGATGAAAATACACCATACCAAAACATATGGAATACACCAAAGGCAGTTCTAAGAGGGAAGTTCATAGTATTGAGTACCTTCATCTATAAGGTAGGGATTGGCCAAAAAAAATGACCTAATGACACATCTCAAGGCACTATCAATCCAACAACAAACCAATCCCAAAAGGAGCACTCAGAGAGAAATGATCAAGATCAAAGCAGAGATACCTCAATTAGAATCTAAAATGATAAGTCAAAGAAGTAATGAGACGAAAAGCTGGTTCTTTGAGAAGATTAATAAAATAGATGCTCGTCCAGCCAATCTCATCAAAAGGAAAAAAGAAAAGGCCAAAATCATGAAAATTAGAGATGTAAAAGGGATCATAACCACTGATTCCAACAAAATTCAAAAAATCATCAGAGCACACTTTGCAAAATTGTATTCCCAAAAATACAAAAATGCAGAAGAAATGGATAAATTTATTAACACATATGATTTTCTAAAATGAACCCCAGAGGACATAAGTGACCTAGGCAGACCTACTGCATACACTGAAATAGAAAAGGTAATAAAAATCTCCCAACAAAGAAGAGCCCAGGATCTGATGGGTTTAAAGCAGAATTCTACCAAACATTCAAAGAAAAATTAATACCAATTTTCATCAAATTATTTCAAAAAATAGAAAAGGAGGGAGCACTCCCAAACTCATTCTACAATGTGACCATCATCTTGATACCTAAAGTAGGCAAAGATTGTTCACAATGACCAAGTGGGACTTATTCCACAAATGCAAGACTTGTCCAACATATGAAAATTGATTAATGTAATTCAACATATCAAGAGGCTTGCAAACAAAAATCACATGATCATCTCAATTGATGCCAAGAAGGCCTTTGACAAAGTGCAACACTTTTTCATGATAAAAACCCTGGAGCAGATAAGCATAACAGGAAAATACCTTAACATCAGACCTAAAACCAACATCGTATTAAGTGGAGAAAAATTGAAAGCATTTCCTCCAAGATCTGGAACAAGACAATGATGTCCACTCTCTCCTATCTTATTTAACATTGTGACTGAAGTCCTAGCCATGGGGAATTAGACTAGAGAAAGAAATCAAAGGGATACAGATAGGCAAGAAGAGGTCAAATTATCCTTATTCACTGATGACATAATACCTTACCAGAGAACCCCAAAATCTCCTCTACAAAGAGGAGGTTTAGACCTGATTAACTCCTTTAGCCAAGTGGTAGGATACAAAACTAACACTCAAAGATCAGTAGCATTCCTTTACACTAACTGTGAGTAGGAAGAGAAGGAAATTAAAGCTACAGTCCCTTTCATGATAACCTCCCCCCAAAACTTAAATACCTAGGAATCAATCTAAACAAAGATCCTGCAGATTTCTACAGGAAAACTTCACAACATTAAAGAAAGAAATCACAGAGGATACTAAAATATGGAAGGACCTCCCTTGCTCATGGATTGAGATAATCAATATTGTAAAAGTGGTTATACTGCCTAAAGCAATCTATAGATTTAATGCAGTCTCCATTAAACTACCAATGACAGACTTTACAGAAAGACAAAATGATCCAAAAATTCTCATGGAAGCATAAAAACACAGGTACAGCCAAAACACTATTAATCTGCAAAACTAGTACACGTGGGCTCACAATCACTGAATTTATACTACAGGGATGTAGAAGCAAAAACAGCTTAGTATTGGCACAAAAATAGGCCTGAAGACCAGTGGAACAGAAGAGATGACCAAGAGATACGTCAATGCATGTGTAGCCACCTGATTTTTGATAAAGGAGCATAGCAGGCAAACTGGAGAAAGGATATCCTTTTCAACAAGTAATGCTGGGAAAGTTGGATATCCATTTGCAGAACAATGAAAACAGACCCACACCTCTCAATGTGCATGGGAGTTAACTCAAAATGGATAAAAACCTCAACATAAAGCCAGAAACCTTAAAATTACTAGAAGGAAAGACAAGCAAAGTTCTCCAACATATAGGCATAGGAAAGCTTTTCCTCAACAAGACACCAGCTCCTCAGGAAATTGCAGCAAGAATATATAAATGGGATTACATGAAATTAAAAATCTTTCTGTACAGCAAAGGCAATGATCCACAGAGTCAAGGAAGTCCCCACTGAGTGGGAGAAAATCTTAGCATTCTATATATCAGACAGAGGGCTAATTTCCAGAATTTACAAAGAACTCAAGAAAACAACTCCCAAGAAAACAAATAATCCATTATACAATTGGGCAAAGAACTGAATAGACAGTTCTCAAATGAAGAAGATTGTAAGGCCATGAAACATATGAAAAAATGCTCAACATCCCTATCCATTAGGGAAATGCAAATCAAATAAACTCTGAGAGTCTATCTTACTCCAGTAAGAATGACCAAGATCAATAAAACAAATAACAACAAATGCTGGTGTGGTTGTGGAGAAAAGAGATCCCTCTTACACTGTTGGTGGGGCTCTAATTTGGTTCAACCACTTTGGAAATCAATATGGAGCTAACTCAGAAAACTAAAAATAGAACTGCTATAAGACCAAGTTATACCACTATTGGGAATATACCCAAAGGGAGATGAGTCATCATACCACAGAGATATCTGGATCTCCATATTCAATGCAGTACTTTTCACAATAGCAAGGATATGGAATGATGTGAGGTGCCCATCAACAGAAGAATGGATAAAAATATTATGCTATATATACACAGTGGAATACTACTCAGCAATTTAAAAAAGGAATAATGTCACTGGCAGCAAAATGGATGGAATTGGAGATCATCTTAAATGATCAAACACAAGCCCCAAAAGAGAAATATTGTACGTTCTTGATCATATGTGGGAGCTGAATCAAACTTTAAGGAAGGAAAAAATTCTATACATAGACTGAAACATAACAAAAAGCTCAATTAAACTTAGTGGTAGAAAGGATAATTTAAGTATTGGGAAGAAAGAGGAAGGTATCTAGCAGAAGGAAGCAATAGTTGGAGAAGACAGGAGGAGGAGGAGGGTCAATGAGGAGGGATGAATTTGGAGAGTTCAATCTCAATGTAAATAGCACAACTTTCTGAGTATGTTGGAAAAAGGGGGATGTTAGAAAGAAAAAAATGCCTACGAGAATAGCTAAAATTAAAAAAATAATAGATGTAATAATACTAGAGCCTGGCAATAATGTAAATGGACTAGATCACTCATCTAATACTGCTGAGAATGTAAAACGGTAGATCACTATAGAAAAAAGTTTGGACTTATATCAAAATCAGGATGCACGTATATAGATAAATATTCTCACAATAAGACATGCAAGTAGAAAGGAGACCATTGATGGGGGCTGGGGATAGAGAAGGAGGGTCATGAGAGGGTAAAAGGGAAGTTATGTGAGCAATGCACATGAAATACATATATGGAAATGTCATAATGAAACTCATTAAGTTATACATTAAAAATTACCAATAAAAAAAAGAAAGAAAACCCTAAGTATACCTGACAAGTACTGACATAGTACTGGGCATGGCACAATCTTGGGCAGTGATTCATTCTGTTGTACATAAGGTCACTATGAGTTGGACCTAAGTTGACAGCATCTAACAACAACAACAACAACAACAACAAAATAAGCCTTGAATGTAGTCAAGAATTGGTTTTCAAATGAATTCATAATCTAATGGCTAAGTAAAACTATTTATGATTTTAATAATTTTAATTGAAGCTCCTCATCCAATATTTTCTCTAGACATGCAAATTCTTCATTTAAAAACAATAGATTCAAAATATTATCAAAAGTCACAATGGCTATCAATCATCAAGAAAACAAACAAGTGTTGGCAAAGATGCAGAGAAAAAGGAATTTTTATAGACTATTAGTAGGAATATGAATTGGTACAACCACTATCAAAACTAGTATGGAGATTCCTCACAAAACCAAAAATAGAACTACCATATGGTCCAGCTATGCCATTCCTGATTATCTACCCAAAGAAATCAAAGTCATAATACCACAGAGAAACCTGCACACCCATGCAACACTATTTACAACAGCAAGTAATAAAATCAGCCTAGATGTCCATCAATAGATGAATGGATAAAATGTAATATACATATCAATTGTGCATTATATATACATAGACACATGTGTGTACATGCATATATATGAACATAACAGAGTTCCATTGCACCATAAAGAAGAATGAAAGTATATCACTTGTAGGAAAATGGGTGGAAATGGAGATCATCATGTTGAGTAAAACATCATGTTAACATATAGGGAATATAGGTCTTAGTTTCAGTATATGGATTCAGAGATTTATTACTAGAACTTTAATAGTAGAGAAACCAGATTCAGAACCTGCAAATATGGATAGTAGCTACAAGGTTAGAATATATGTGACTAATGAGGATGAATTTTTATAGAGTATCAGATAAAATTTTGAGCACCACTAGTCATGACAGTATTAAAGAAATAACAAAGAAAAAGAAGCACTATAAAGTTTTAGCTTGGCAATGTAAAATTATAATTATCTGTTGTCCATTCAGGCTTAATTACCATGTAGCACAACAGCAATTATGTATATCATTAAGTAAATGTGAGATTAACTTATGTACATCTGCAATATGTTCAAGCTTTATAATTTGTGGCTCATGTAACATAATAATCTATGCAAAATTAAAAATATTACATGGGTTGATTTTGAAACTTTATGGTATATATGGACTAATCAATTTTGTAACCTTATATAAGCAGTGGAAAAGCAGCTGCTTACTTGACTATATGTTACTTACTCTGTTACAACAGTTCATAGAAGAAAAATGTCTTCTTTAATGGAAGAAGTGAAGTCTGGCAATTATCTTTGAGCTTTGGCTTTATCACCAGTGCCATTTTCTAATACCATTCAAAATAGCCTAGGAAAATAGCCTAGAAAAAAATACGACTAAGTTTTGGCTAATACTATGTGGAAGGTAGAAATCATTTTGGTTGCATATACTTCCACAACTAAATTTTTAAATTTTTAATTGTCTTAAATTCATAATTTTGGAGAACTGTCTTATCTTCACTATTATCAATCAAAACAGAGATTACAATGTTGTGGCTCAAGCCTGTAAATCCTAAAGAGCGTTCAGAGATTAAATCTTGGTTCTTACACTTCAAACTACATAGATTGCATATGTGTAGACCTTAGTTTCCTCATTGTAAAATATGCATTCTAAATGGTGGCAAATAATGCCTATTGCATAAGATCACTAGGAAAACTGCATGAAAAAGTTCATTAATGGACTTAATTCTGTTCCTAACACACTTTAAGTACTCCATAAAAGTAGCTATTATTGAGGGTCTCAATTTTTTTAATGTATCTTAATCTTTTATAGGTCTGTCGTATTACAAATGCAAAACTGATCAATCAATAGGTGCTTATATAAAATTCCTAAATGTATTCCTATTTTAAAGATTTTTTAAAAAAATAATTATATGGATGAAATTTGGTCATTTCAAAATTATAACAAATTCTGTCCTCTGCTTAAGCTAAATGGAGCCTGGTGACAGGAGCCTTGAGAAAAGCAATTGAGAGAAGGGGTAAATAGGGAATCTTCTGGAAAATATGCTTTAAAATTCCATAAAAGCCACATAGGGAACCCTGGTAAAAAATTGTTGAGAGAAGTAATATATATCCTTACTTATTTTGTCCTCAGTTTTATCACTTGAAAACTGAAAGATCTAATCTAAAATGATTTATAAGGTTCATCTTTCCTCTTTAGTGTTATAAGAGTCTGAGAAAAACCTGAAGGTCAGTGATCTAAAATAGGAAAGACTTGTTCTAGATTATTCCAAAGGACAAACTCAGAAGTAATTAATGAAAGTTAGATAGAGAAATTCTATTACTTTTTAGAAGAGAACTTTTAGATAACTAAAACAGAAAAAAGTAAAGACAGATAATAAACTATCAGACATTTTTTAATGCATGAGCAGCAATTTAAATAGGCAATTGGAAAAGCAAATTCTGTCATCCCATTCAATCTCTATGATATTTGTTTCATATTCAATAAAGGATTTCTAAGTCCAGTGTAGTAGCACACAACTGTAATGCCAGTGACTCAGGAGATGAAGGCAGGAGGATGCTGCGTCTGAGGCCAGAGGCAGCCTGCGAAATCTACCAAGATCCCATCTCAAAATAAAATATAAAAAGGGGGTCAGGTTGCAGCTCAGTGACATAGTTCTTACCTGATTTGTGCAAAGCCCAAGATTTAATCCCCCAGTATTGTAAAATATAAAAATTAATTAATTAATGATTATAAGCATTATCTATACATTTGGGTGAAACCAGAGCATCTTTACTTGAGATACCTGTCCTCCAAATGTAGGGCTTTAGAGAATAAACTTCATAAAATTGTGAAAAATTCTGTGTCTGTTTTTGTATTCACAGACTATTTTTCATTTTGCCGCATTTTCAAGCAAACTAATATTAGAACCAAAGAGTTACTACTAATTTAAATAATAATTTTTCAATGTACAAAAACATGCTAGAAATAAAGCCATTGGATAAAATGAGATACCTCTGAAGGGATTTTGGTAAAAATATTTATCTCTCTGGGCACATGGCACAAGACTGTAATCCATGACTAGGGAGGTTGAGGCAGAAAGATCACAAGTTTGAGGCCAGAAGCAGCCAGTGCAACTTAATGAGACTCTTTCTCAAAATAAAAAAAAGAAAGAAAGAAAAAAGGGGCTGGGATTGTAGCTCAGTGGTAGAATCTTGCCTAGCATATGTGAGGCCCTTGGTTTAACATCCCCTGTACTGGAGGAAAAAGATTATCTGTAGGCAATTTTTACTAGATGTTTTGTCACAAAACCAATTTTAAAATGAATTTAGAGATAAGACTTGAAAAATGGCTAGGTACATGTAGTGATTAAGTACATAGAAATTCTTTTAAACATATCTGATAAATTGAAACCACGTAGGTGGAAATATTTCTGATATTACCTAATTATCTTGCTGTGTTTGACTATTATCTTGTTTGTGTACTCTCTGTGAAAAATGAAAGAACAAGAAAGAAAGAGAAAAAGAGAAGAAGAGAGGAAAAAAGAAAGAAATTGAGCTTATATAATCAGTCCTGACTCCTTATTTTTCACTTTGAAATTGATTGATTTTTTTCCACTTCCATATAATAAAATACTTAGAAAAATTCTCACTTTGAATGAATATTGTCAAAAGAAAACAAAATGCCAATATGACAATATTCTTTCTCCCAAAGTATATAGGTAGGTATACGTGCAAAATATGAGAAATAGAGATCTCCCATCTATTTTTAAAATTATCTGAGAGCATATAATTGTCTACCTATTCAAAAGAGCACAAATGGACCCAAAGGAATGTAAGGTAAGGTCATGTAATCACCAGGTTCTAATATTTTTCTCATATCTATAGAGATCACACTCTGGAAAGGGTATTATTTTAGTGATGAGGCAAAAATATAACATTTTTCGACATGCACCAACAAAGAGTTAATACCAAGAGTTAATACCTCCTTACCCAAAGGTAAGGAGGTCAACCTTCCATGATATTCCATTCAATTTGAATAACATCATTGGCAATGTAAAGACAGTTCTGCCAAAGTCAATATTCTAGATCTTTGTCTACACAGCAGCTTTCTCTGTGCTAATAGAGTTTATGCCATCTGTCTGTTTCCAATTAAAGTCCACTTTTGATTCAATGACCAGATGTTCCGTAATGTGGCCTGTCTTGCTACCCTCTCTCTCTGCTTCAAAATTAATGCATTTACTTCAATTTTGATGCTGTTTCCTTTTTTCTTACTTTTCTTTGTTTTTATATTTCTAACATCATAAGCATTGTAGGTTTGCATTTCTTTCTGTTTAGATTTTATTGCCCACAGAGTCACTTTTCTGAATGTATTTATATTTCTAATTTCAGATAATGCTGTTCACTTGGTCTGCCTATTTATATGATTTTCATATAATAATATGAATAAAAGTTCTAAGTATAAACAACTTACATAAGCAATAAATTTTTATATTAAAATACTGTATGATTCCCCAGGAAAGGCCAAATTACTGTGTCAACCACTTTTTTTCTGTACTGTGTTAAAGTAGTTTCTGAATTTTGTTCACAAAACCTGTATACTTCTAACTCCATGCAAAGTCAAATTTTTGCATCTTTAACTAAGACATTAAATATTGAAATCAAAATTAAAGATTAGATTACATTCCAATCTCATAATTTATTCAGGTTTTACTGACTAGCCTTGAAGGGAATACTCAAAATTTTCTAGATGTTTTGGGGATTTTATCACTCTCATGAGAATGCTGTCACTTTATGTAGAGGAGATGAATAGCAGCTGTAATTGTTAATCTTCTATTTTGTCTTTGGCATTGGTGAAGGGGTGGAAAATTTTTGGAAATGTCCTCTTGGAGATAATCACCGGGTTCTAATATTTTTCTCATATCTATAGAGATCATGCTCTGGAAAGGGTATTATTTTAGTGATGAGGCAAATATATAACATTTTTGGACATGCACCAACAAAGAGTTAATACCAATATTTAACCACCCCCAGAATATCCAACTGGTTACTTTCCTAGTGCCTGCATAAGTTCAATTATTCTCAGGGGAGTCTTTGATTAGATCAGGACTCTTGTTTTCTATTTCCTCATTGAGAAATAAAGGTCTTACATCATAGCCAATAGAATGTATTTGAAAATTTGAAATTTTTAAATCTTCCCTGAAAAGAGAGTATATCTGTATTTAGTCAAGATTGTCACATTTTTATTAGGGAAGTATATTTGGACATTTGGTAAGGTTTTCAACAACATAGTATTTATATTTATCCACATTTCATAAGGAACAAAATGCTTGACATGAAGAAAAATGTGCATTCTGTTATCAGTGTTTATCCTTATTCTGGGCTGTTTATTTTCTCTTAGTGGACACAGTTCCTCTAACTTCTGTACTCTGTAGTGTCTGGTTCTCCTTTGAAGTTTTCACATGTACAGATTCTTCCTATTTTAAAGATTAAGATTAAATGTTTGGTGCTCCAAGAAACCTTATAAGCTTCCTTTCCCTTCCTTGGGAATCACTGCCTCCTTTGTACTCTTCATGCATTTCTTAAGGGAAGTTTACACTTAGTATAATGGAATGTTTTGGTACAGGTATTACCTCTCTTATGTATTTGAAATCCCATCATGGGAAGTAGCAGGGCGTATTTCTGTTCTTTCCTATAATATCTAACTGTTACCAAGAATCTAGCTTAAACCTAAATTAAATAGACTAATTATTCAACCTTCCCTAAGCCAAGTTTCCTTGTGGTCTGAACCATCTCTACAAATAAAATTCAATTTTTCTGTTTCAGTTATTCAGGCCCTGCCATGTTCTAGAAATTAGTCTATTAAAAATTTATGGTAAAATTTTAATAGCTGTAAGTTATTTCTTTCTTAGATTTTTTAAATGAAATGTAATTTTACTAAGCCTGAAAGATTGATAATAAGGTACTATGAAGTTCATGGGTAGGGTTCACAGGAAAGTCTTTGGGATCAAGAGATGGAAACCTGTAACATACTATTACTGTCCATCGGATAATGCTGTTACCATTCATTGTGAATCAAACTATTCTTTAAATACTACACAGCTATTTCCATGATAATCATTAAAGGATGCTTTGGATGATTTTATTAAATTTCATTACAAACATTGATTATTGATTCTCAACCTTTAGGGTACATAAAATAGATCATCTGAAGTTTTATAGATTTCTTGTTTTGTTTTTGTTTTGTTTGTTGTTGTTGTTTTAATGCACATCTTTAAGTCTCACTCACAGAGATATAATTTTCTGCTATGTACCAGACATTCTTTTGAACCTGGAGATAAAGAAGTGAAACAAAAAAGTCATATTCTGGCTTTCATAGAAATTAAATTCTAGTTACAGGAACAGAGAAATAAAAATGTAAGTAAAAGGAGATTAACAACAAAAGCTATGCAGGTAATTAAAAAGAATGACACAGCTCACAACTAGAAATGAATCCAAAGAGTACTCTTAATTGTGTTGTTTAGAGAAAGCAGTTCTAAGCTGAGGACATCAGTGCTCAGAAGGAACCAGTCATGGAATGACCACAAGCAGAACATTACAGATAGAGAAAACACCTTCAGTAAAATAATTTAAAAATGATAAGGTCAGTCTATTCTGTTCAAAATGTAAAAGAAGAAAGAATTTTTAAAGCATAATGAGGAGAAACCTGTAAAACAAGACCAGAGGGTAAGCAGTAGCCAGGTTATACTGAACTTTCACACCAGGATAAAAGGTGTGCATTTTGTACTCTGTGCAATGAGAAACCAGTGAAGCCTTGGGATTTAAAGCAAGAATATGATGTGACAAATTTACATTTAAAATTTATCCTCCTGGCTGCCATGCACAGAAGTAATTTTGAAGAAACAAACTGGAAGATAAAAAGAAGACTACTATGAAGAGACAGGGTTATACTGTCCAAGATTATAGATGCAGACAATATATATTTTTTAAAGAAAAAAAAATTGTGTATCAGCCAGCATGGTGGCACATGCTTGTAATTCCAGCAACTCAGGAGGCAGAGGCAGGAGGATTGCAAGTTAGAGACCAGAGGCAGTCTGCATAATTTAACAAGACCCTGTCTGAAAAAGTAAAAAAAAAAAAAAAAAAAAAAAAAAAAAAAAAAAAAGAAGTGCTGGGGGTGCAGCTCAGTGTTACAGAACTTGCAAAACATACAAGTCCAAGGCCCTGGGTTCAACCCCTAGTACTGAAAAAAAAAATTGTCTATCATTTATTGAACTATTGAACTAAAGACATTATATCACTAGAGTAGATAGGACCTGAGACATGCTGAGAGACACATAAATCGTGGCTTTAGGTGAGCACTAGCAAATAAAACTTTCTGCAATGATAGAATGTCCTATATCTGAGCTGCCTAATATGGTAAACACTAGCCAAATGTAGCTATTGAACACCTGAAATAGGACTAGAGCAACTAAGAAATTTAATTTTTTTTAATTTTAATTAATTTGAATTTAAGTAACTCCATGCAACTGATTGCCACATTTTGGACAAATAGCTCAAACGTGGCTTGAGCAAATGAATGGATAGAAAATCTACTTAACTCAATGTTGTTGTTGTTGTTGTTGTTGTTGTTGTTGTTGTTGTTGTTGTTGTTAGGTGCCGTCAAGTCTGTGTCCAGCTCAGCAACCCTACATACAACACATGAAACACAATGGTTAGTGCTTCTCTGATGTTCATAGAGTTTTCAATGGCTGATTGTTTTTTGGGAGTGGGTTGCCGCCGGGTCCTTCTCCCAATACTACAGCACCTGGTGTTCCCAGGTGGCCTCCCATCCAAGTAATAACCAGATACAACCCTGCTTAACTTCTGAGATCTGATGGGATCTGACATCACAGTGGCACTGCTGCAGGCACTTAATAGGCAAGAGAAATTGAAAGCAGCTATGGAATGAAAATCAAAAGCTCTATATCTGGGATATAACCATCATTATCAGAATGACCAGCACATAATTTCTATGTATACACCATGAAACTCTATGAAGTCACCTTAAGAGAGTATTTGAGATAACAGAACCCAGAGATCTGTAGCATTCTAACATATTATAATTGAATGAAAGAGAATCTAGAAGAAAATAATAGGAAAGAAAAGTCAAGCACAAGGAATACATTTTGAAAGTGTGCAAGTCATATGTAGCTAAAGTCTTGAAACTTGAAGAAGAGTATTCTCTCCCTCATCAGTTTTGGACATTGAGCTTACTGATAGGATGCCCAGCAGAACCTGGGGAAAAGAAAATCTTGCCTTTAAGATAGATGAAGGAGGTAGTGCATTTGGGTAGGGATTTGGACCCTAAAATGTACATTGTTCATTTTACATATATCATTCTGGAAACGTGATGAGATGAATTCATGGTTTCAAAATCAAAAACAAAGATGCTGTAAGATAATTTAAAACCTGCACCATTTCACTTTCAGAAATACTAACTACAAATTTCCGGTAATAATAGAAACTATAAAGTATAGCTTTTTAAATGAAAACTTTGTGCTGTGTCTAGAACAAATTCTTTAAAAATAAACATAACTTTTGAGTTTTCATCATGATTTAAAGTTTCAGGAGGGCTACGTATATATAAAAACAATTGCATGAAATATAAAGAATATGCAGAACTGTGTCATATACAAAGAAGATGTGAGATGCTTTGAAAATAATTTTGAAAATATATAAGACAATTTTCAATACAGATTGGCTTTCCTTTGAATTTTATTACAATTCTCTAAGTGTAACCTGAGATTATTCCAAAATTCTGATTTGTATAATTTTCTTTGAGTTTGACAGAGGAGAGGGATTTTTCACCCTGATGATTTATATAGAATCTCCTTCTATATGTCTCCAAGAACAAAAAATATAAAACCAGTAGCAAAAGAAGACAGACTGAAAATGGCTACCACAGATTAATGAAGTACATAAATATTGCTCTATTGTAATAAACTATAATTTGCATATACCCAGAACTCTCTAAGTTGTAATGAGGGCTCATATATTTAGAAGCTATTGCTCATTTTGGTGCCTCTATAAAGGAAATAACAAATTCAGATCATGTTTAAAAGAAAAATAGATATCATCATCCTTTATTTATCAAACCACTGATTTTGTATTCGGTGGGAAGTGCTCAAGTAGTCATATACCTTCTCTGCTACATACATATAGGAGATATTGTGGGGGTTCAGAGAATGATACTTTCCAAATATTGCATTTTGGGGTGTGCTGGGCAGTTTAATCTAAAGGAAATTAAAAGGCCTTAAAAGCAGGCCCAGGATCAGATTCCCCTTAACCTTGTCTTTCTTTTTTCCCTTCCTCACTGAAAACTCAGAGAAAGGCTTCCAGCAAAATTCTTTTATGTATCTAAAGTCAAATCTGATGAACAAGAAACAAATACCTATGGTCCCTTCCCTGAATTAACGAAATTCATATCACAGGAAGAAACACTGATGTCTACCTACAAAACTGGGAAGGCTTTTGTCACACATCAATATCCTTTGTTTCAGTTCCATAGAGAATCATTCACAATATATTGTTCTGAGGTCTTAACAGATTGTATGAGTGGATGGGAGGGTGGGTGTCCATACACATTAATACATATATTTATAGAACTAACATATACATATGCATAGATATTTACAAAATAATAACTATAAATATACAGAGAGATATAAATATAAGAATAGGTAGGTAGTTAGATAAATAGATAATAGATAGATGATAGATAGATGAAATTTAAATTCCTATCTAAGCTTACCAGATACTGAAAGTAAAAGAGGGAGTGTTTTTATGGTCTGCACAACAGTGAACATGAAAAGATTAAATAGTAAAACTCCAGGATGCAACAGCCAGAAGTCATGTTTAATTCTGTAAGACAGAACATACCTTTCTATGACTCTTGTCTGATAGAATCAATTTATTCATTTGATTCAAATTTGAAGTTTTTTCCTACCCACAAAATACATGAAATGAAAAATTCCTGATTATTCTAGAACAACAGAACAAATTAATGGGACAAAAGAACAGACATCATAAGGAATCAGTACATAATAGAGCTGCGAATGGCTTTTGCCAAGATGTAGAAACGCAGATCAGAGCACAATCAAGAGATAAGGAAAAGTAATAGCTCCAACACAAAATGTAGAAAACCCATCACACATCATACAGAATCATAATAATCATTTACAAAATTTTGGCAATTTTGGAAGAAGCAAAACTCTATAAAAAGACCTGTTGATTCAAACTCAATTTTAAAATCCAAACTTTAATTAAATATATCCAAGAAGATTTGGCTGCTTCTACTATTATAATAAAGTTGGTATAAAAATGGTGTCTAAACAGGCTAGAAGTCTGATATGACCAGACACATAAGAAATCAGTTCCTAGAACTTTAATACAAGGAAAAGGACAAACCTTTTATTCATCCATATCTGGTTAAGGGCATTTCCATTTCCTCCATGATAAAGAGCTGGGATTCTAGAATTAAAACTCAGTCAATATTACTTGGAATCTGATATTTGTACATTTGTACATAAAATTGTATAATAATATGAATATATTATCATTATAATGCATGATTTCATTATAAATAGTACACTGATAATAACTTTGATCATTCATTTTCTATTCTATATAGAAGAAGCCTAATAGGTATAATAGGTAATAATGTCTAATAGATATATTAGACATTCTCTTATCACATAAGAGTCAGAGTCATACTATGTTGATTATTCAAAAGAGTGAGTTTTAGTGGCAAATACCTATATTAAAACAATAGGACCTAGATACATAAAAGCAATAAACAGATAAAACACTATGAATATTGTATTTTGATTTAAAACATAAACATCCATTCACTAATTTGAAATTGGCCAAAGATGACCTGGAATATTGACCTATTCAATGTTGCATAAAGTCTCTAATGTGTCGGCAACATAAAACGGTTTAGAGATATTCATGATGGCATATACATGTAAAGCTTGACAGATTTTTACTATTTCTCCAGGCTTTTAAATTATCACACAATTTTACCCATTTTCATATATCAAGTCCTTCCAAACCATTCAATTTTTCATTGAATTACTGTCCTTTTACAAATATCTGTAAATTGCATTCAATATACACAAATTTTCTGAATTTGTGTTATATGTATTTAAACTTTTGTTTAAAATTTGTTACAGGAACCAGTACTGCTGATACAAACCTATTAGAGAAAACCTTCTATTCAGTGGGTGGGAATAAATATTCTTCAGCAAAGCGGAGCATATCCTACAAGCAACAAAATTTGTGCATGTCAAATATGTTTGGCTGCTATAATTTGAACCTCAAATATCCCCAAAAGTCATCATTGGCCTCCCAGCTGGTAGCACTGTCCTGGGGGAAGGTGGAACTGTGGGAGGCAGGTCTATCTTGGCAGAAGTGGATCATTTGGGTGGGCTCTTGGAAGTTTTTATCCTAGACCTGTGACCTGTGGCTCCTTTCTCTCTCTCTCTCTCTCTCTCTCTCTCTCTCTCTCTCTCTCTCTCCTCTCTCTGTACCTGGTCCACCATGTCCTGAGATTGTCTCCCATAGATCCTGCCACCACACCCACTGCTTGCCCCGCCAGCATTATGGACTGATTCTCTAATGGTGAGTTCCCAATAAATCTCTTTCCCCATAAGTTTATTTCGGTTGGTTTTTCTGCTACAGCAGTGACAGCTGACTTATCATTTGTGGTATGTTTTATATGGAAAATATAAATAAAGATTGTGGAAGGTGGGATGGGGAAGGGTTATAACCCAAATATGCATATGAGTTTTACTACATATTATTCAAAAGTTTCGATAAACTTCTTAAGTTGACGAAAGTGTAACCAAAAGTGATGTAATAGTTGTATGATGGAAAAAGCAAATGCTGTATTACTCTGTATCTCATCAACATTTACCAATAAAGGGAAAACCCTTTACTGGGGGAAAACCCAGATCTCTTTTAACCTCAACTAATAGTCTTTGAAACTTACTTGGCTGTATTGCAATTTCGTCTGTTTATTCTTGATTGCTTTAGCTCCTGTATCAAGATGGGCATTCCAGCCAGGCGTCGTGGCGCATGCCTATAATCCCAGCAACTTGGGAGGCAGGGGCAGGAGGATCACAAGTTCGAGGCCAGAGGCAGTCTGCAACTTAGCAAGAACCTGTCTCAAAAAGTGGAAAAATGGGTTGGTGGTGGGGCTCAGTGGTCCAGCACTTGCAAAACATGCAAGTGCAAGGTCGTGGGTTCAACCCCCAGTACCAGAAAAAAAAAAAAAAAAAGATGGGCATTCCTTCTTTCTAAAGTATTTTTTGACTCATAATAAATCATTTTGGAGATCTATGTCTTTGAATCTTTAATAAAATTTCCTCTTTCCTTCTTCCTATAGGTAATTTTCCTATGGGTCTCATAAAGCATCTAGCAAAATCTTATGTTTGATAAGATATAGGGGGTTAATCCAGCCTCTGGAATTACTTTTTTGCCTATTTGGGGCTAGTTGAAATCCCATATATTCCTATCACTAGGGCAAAATTTCAGATTTTAGGAGCAATTTCAAAGTACATAACTTTGGAAACATGATGACAAGAGAGTGCTCTCCAGCTTAACAGCATGTATGCATTATGGTGTATTTACCAGAGACTAACAAAAAAAAAAAAAAAAAAAGGAGAAATTGATAATTGGTATGGAAAATACAAAGTGTGCCAAGCAATTCTAAATATCAAGGGAAGGAGGGTGAAACATAATGCTGTACTTTACACTAATGAAAATGTCCAGTATATTCATTTCCCAGAGCAAAACAACATGTTAATGACTGTGCTTAATGTCATGTTTGTTAATGTGACATCCAAGGAAGCACTCCTCCTAGAGCCATAAACTGTGTTCAAGGATAAAGATTAAAACTGCTTATCCCCTCTTCTCACTGGTGGCTGTAATGGAAGCCCTATATCAGAATGGCCATCATTACTGAAAGTGGCAGCCTGGCCATTTCAAATTAGGGCTGCAGCCAGTCCTCACTGTTTCTTCTCCTGAGAATTAGGAAATCATGTGTACACATTTGCTGAAATTTTTAAGTATAGTATTCCAGGACTTATTAAAGGGAAAAATCAACAACAACAACAACAACAACAACCACAACAACAACAACAACAACACTCTCTGGAACAGAAGGCATGGCTGGAAGGGCTGGAGAAAATCTAAGGAAAAGTGGCAGGGCAAGGCTCTAACTGCCGGCTGGAGAAATAAGCTCCCCAATCCAGAAAGCTCCCTTCTGTTATCACTCTGCCTATGTGTGGTCTCTGTCCAGGAGCAGTGGGGCAGAATATGCTGATGCCCTTCCCTGCCCACAAGACCTATTTTTAAAGTTACTTCAATCCTAAACTTACCCTGACTCATACAAATGCTTAATGTTATGATGTTGTTAGGTGCCGTTGATTCTGTGTCTGACTCAATGCAACCAAATCACTGTTATCATGCTTCTCTGCTATTCATAGGATTTGCAATGGCTGATTTTTTTGGGGGGAGTGGGTTGCTGGGTCCTTCTCCCAAGTCTTCAGCACCTGGTATTCCCAGGTGTTCTCCCATCCATGCAGCTTCCAAGATCTGACAGGATCGGACTCCATAGTGGGACAGCTGTAGGCAAATGTCATGATAAGAAACTAATAAAAAGAGCTTGAGGCACTCACTTGGGGGATGGGGGAGCCAGTACCCCCAAGACACTGGCTCCCACCTTGGTCTCTTTGACACTAACTCTTGGTGTGCAGAGTAATCGTTCCTTCTTCCTTTTCTTCTCCATCTGCTATCCCTGTAGTTGCTAGATAGTCACCACAACCCTCTTCCTTAACCTGAAATCTCCTAAGTATGTAATACCTGCCTGTTCTTCATAGATCAACTCAAATGTCACACTTTCATAAGAGTATTTTATGCAGCAAAAGCAGGGCATCTCAGAATCCATGCAGAGATGGAGCAAATTAGACAACAATGGAATTTAAAGAGTTGGGATTGAGGAGAAGGAACTGGAAGTGGAGATGTAGAAATCTTCATTCTAATGTCTTCACTGTGGAGACTGGAATCACTTAGGTTGAAGATCTGGGTCACAGATAGAAAGATTGTGGGCCTAGGCTTAAGTCATTGAGGACTAAGGGACCCTGGCCTGGGATCTTCTGTTTCTCAGTGTGGCCAGTCATATCACTACTGCCCACTAGAGGAACAGAAACTTGATGATTATGCCTTACTCAAGGGTTTGGTATTTCTTGAAACGCCCTTGGTGGAGGTCTAGCTTCAGCTTAGCTCCATGTCTCCCATAGCAACCTCACTGTTGCTTGGTGTACCCTCTTATAACTTACACTGTATGTCTATTTGCTGTGACTACACAAGACTTACACTAAAGTGTATGCAATTCTTAGTTTGTGCTAAGAATTTTTAATTGAATAGTATTTGTTGATTAAATTTTCATAACAATTCTCTGAAACAAAACTATTGTCCTCATTTTAAAGGTAAATACACTGAGTTTTAACACAGCTAAGTAATATCTCTAAGCTAGTAAGAAATAGAATCAGGATTCACAATCAAGTTGATTTTACAATAAAGCCTGTCCTACCATTATGAATATAATTCCATGGGCTTCATTGTCTAAGAGAGGACATCTCTCAGATTCTGGATAGCTTTGCCTGGAATGTGTTATTCTTCCATTGTCAGGTGTGTAAATGTGTGTGTATGTTTAAAATTGAAGAGCCATAATTTCAACTTAAGAAAAAAAAAAGGATTCCCGTGGGGTAATAAAATATAAAGAAAATTTCACCACTACCCCTTTGCAATATTTTTGGTATTAATTTCTGATCTCTAATTTCAAGTTTTAGAACTTTATTAAAATAAATCACTCTTTACAACTTATAACATATTTAATGTCATATGTGATCTATGCTGTGTAAATGTTGATTCTTAAAAAGAGACTATGCACAATAGCAATAGGACAAGGGGTAAAAAGTTATGCTTTCATATTGCTGATTTAGATGAGATGAATATAATGAGAATTCCTGTTTATGAAAATATATTACGACAAATATTTGAATTATTTTATTCTAATGTACAATTGAGCAGACCATATTAACATATAAACAGAAGTTTTATGGGTGAAGTGAAGGAAATTGTTGAAAATGATTTTAATTATGCCTGAAGACTGTGGACACTCAAATGTAAGCAAATATCATTCACAAGAGTCAATTCTTAATAAAAATAAGAAACTAATAGCAATGACATCATTTATACATTATTACTACGAGGCAATAACAGCATAGCTAAAGTTGATAGCATTCAGTGGGAAAGTTGTTTGTTGTTTTCTAGCAATCCTACCTACTCAATTCTTTTCTCCCACCTGAATTATCCTTTCCTCTAATGCTCTCTGCAGACACATGATGTGTTTCAACTCAAATTTTCCCATTAACCTACATACAAGCCAGAGATACACACTGAAGATTAATAGTCTGAAGCCATCCTCATAGAAGTTATTACTTTATAATAATTATAAGCACAATAGAAATCCAGGTAACTATTACATGATTATTTAGATATTCCCATCCTTAAATGCTTATTATGTGCCTACTAAGCAGATGGATTGACACAGTGTCTGCAACAATGGGCTTAAACATAAATAAGATCATTTGCCTGGCACAGAATCAGGAAGTGTTATGAACCGCTGTACATAGGGTCGCTATGAGTCGGACTCGACTCAACGGCACCTAACAACAACAACAACATGCATCAAATGCCTGCAGCGATAGCCCTGTGGCATCCAATCCTGTCAGATCCCAGGAGCTAAGCAAGGTCAGGACTGGATAGTACTTGGATGGGAGACCACCTGGGAACACTAGATACTGTAGGCTTGGAAGATGGACCCGGAAACCCACTCCCAAAAATCAATCCACCATTGAAAACCCTATGAACAGCAGAGAAGCACTGACAATAGTGCAATAGTGTTTTACCTACTGTACTTGGGTGGCTATGAGTCAGATACCTACTTGACAGTACCTAACAACAACAGCAAATATCAAATATTGCCACAACTTTGGTGGTAGGTATTATTATTCCTGTTTCACAATTCAAGAAGCTGGAGACATCAAATGAATTATTCAAGATCACATAGT
>VMDO01023392.1:0-31668 GCA_007922755.1 Pedetes capensis | reverse complement strand
ACTAAATAATAATTGACAGGATTACAAATACACAGTACATAATTTTCTCCTCAACATACTGAGGAATATACATCTGGCTAAAATATAAGATGTTTCATCCACCCTTTTACAAGTAGAGAATCATTTGTCAGAGTTCACATGTACTTTGCTTCAGGTGAGGTTGGAAAAGTGGTAATTACGTCTTCATGACATAGTTTTTAGGCTAAATTCTGACATTAATATAAATAATAGTTCCTGTCTTAGAGAAAAGCAAACATTTTTAAAGTCAATTCTATGTGTATATTTTGTGAATTGATTAATAATATATAAAATTAAAATCCAACAATTACCAAATGTTAACACAAAAATTGTATGCAATATTTTGATGGATAACAAAATTATGTTTGCATGGAAAACATCACTTTTTTGAAAGCCAAATTGTATAAGCCAAACTGTATAATAATTATAAAGCATATCAAACATTGCCCCATAATATCTAAATACTACCTCTTCAGAAATAAGCATATTTAAACTACACTGTAAATGATGCATGCCAACTTTTTACCATTCAGTCAGAAGCAAATGCTTTCAAACAAGGATTTCATGAAATACTTTATAAAGCCCATTAATCTGATTAATGAATTCTCGTTTTTAGTGTGTATTGGACACTCACTATGTAGCCTGAGACAAACATTAAAAAGTATTGAATCTTGGAGCTATGGATGTAGCTAAATTGTATAGTGGGTGCTTAGCACCACCACCAGCAACAAAACCATCATATATATCAGTGTTTAGGGTGCTATAATAAACCCAGCACTATCAAAGCACACCAAAGTCAGCAAAAAGAAAAGTTGTTGGTACCTGGCATGGTGGCACAAATCTGGAAACCTAGCAACTCAGGAGGCAAAGGCAGGAGGGTCAGGAATTGAAGACCAGAGATAGCCTATATAACTTAGTGAGATCTGACTCAAAAGAAAAAGAAAAAAAGTGGGCTGGGACTGCTCAGCAGAAGAGCACTTACAACGTATGTGCCAGGCCCTGGGTTCAACTCCCAGATATCACAAAGTAAAAGATCATTTCTCTGTTTATTTGCTTTTAAGATTTTAATTTATCTTTAAAGGTGTAATTTTGTTTTAAGCTATCCTACTTCAACCTGCATTGTCCCCTGGGAGAAGCATTTGAACATATTTTAGAATATCCTGAAATTTTATTATTTTAGACACAATTGGCCTCTTCACTTATTCTAATTCATTCTATCCTAACTCACGCCAGGGATATGTAATCAGTCAAAATCTGCCTGTGTGTTTTTAATAGGATGGCCCCTGGGTGAGAATCATTACTTTGTTCTTAAAATACAGTTAGAAAATTTCTTAGATTTGAAGGTTAGGAAATTATTTGCTGTTTATGCTCTAAGGCAAAAATGCTAATATCGTATACACCTATTTGTCCTTTCATTTAATATACTGTGTGCTCAAAACTATGCCCTGGCCTCATTTGATACTGTCTCATAGAATGCTTCCCTACAAGGCAACAGCTAATTATTTCCCTATCTCTTTACTCGAGTTACTTTGGTTGGAGTCACTTGACATTTCTCCAACTTTTATACACATCCTATTCAAATTTGACGTATTTATCTAGTACAATTATAAAAGTTTAAGGAAAGATAAATGAACACCCAACAGCAAGATTAAACTAATGGCCACAGTGCTGAGCCCCCTCAGGCTGTGGGCTCAGCAGCATTACTTTGGCAAAAGGACTGCCTTAAGTCACAGAGAACCCTGCAGAATGACACCAGTGCCTGGATTCACATACTTTCCACACTGAGAAAACCAATCAAATTCAGGTACCTGGGCTGTCGGAGGACTCATTAGTGAACCCCCCTCAAGGACACGGAAACCCCACACCCTACACAGGGGCCACCTTCAATTGCTTAGTGAGATCATTTTGCCTTCCAAAAGAAAGGGAGATCACATTGTGACCTCCTTTTCTACCAACACTCAAGAACTTTGGGTCTTAGAACTAAACTCATCACTCCTCCTGAAAAGTGAAAAGTGGGAAATGCTTGTTTTGGGTACACATGGCATTTGTAAGGGGCAAAATAAAGAAGGCTTTTCTATAGCATCTAGTTTTATAAGTTAAGACACTAATAACCTTGCACAGAGTTTAATTCCAACTTTCCTCTCTAAGTACTTGTGTGCTGTCACTTAAGTTGATCTAAGAGAAAATATATCTTAGAACCAATTGAAAAGAAAAGCAGGTTTTCAGTTATCAGGGCCATTTTAAACATTCTACTAATCAATGGTAGTTTTTTAAAACCTTCATTACAAGAAACGCTTCCATGTAATACGGAAACTAGAAGAATCCCTGCCTTAAGAACAAAAGAGATATTATATCATATGGCTAAGTAATTTTTCTTGCTGACAAGGGCAATTTTTCAGCAACAGCATTACATATAGCACAGAGACATAATAGGAAGATAGAACAGATGCTAAAACTTAGTCAAATATGTATCTCTTTCACCTTATCTCCTTTACAATACAGAGAAGACCAGAAGAAAAACAAATAGCTCAGTGCACAAACACAAATGACAAGTATTTCAAAGAAATTTAATACCCTAATATTGAGATTATGTAAACATTACAAGATTGACATCTAGAAAAATAAATGGCGGCTAATGTAACAAGATGGCATTAATTTAACAATCTGCCATTTTCCCCCCAAATACCAACATAGTACAAACACAGGGATGCATGGATATTTTTCCAATTTTGGTAATCCCTTCAGAAATGAAATTATTCAAGTTCCTATCTACAAATGAATTCATATACAACAGGCACTGAAAATTTTTCCATCTGACATATCAACTAGAATTTATTATACTTCATACTTGAACCAAAATTAAATCATTCACAAATCCTAATCACATGCTTGAGATTACTCTAGGCCTTTTAATTTCTATATTTTCACATTATATCAGAAGATCAAGGGTTCAAAGACAAAACTTCCTTCCAGTAAGAATTCTCATTCCAAAATCCTGTTCCACACAGATTGTTCTCTTATCAGAATTCTTATTAAACTTATGATAATTAATCACATAAATGAACACAAATTTATTTCAATTTATTTGGATGCAGCTTTCACTTCAGCAATAATCATTAATTCCCTAATCTAGAGGAGACAGTCATTTCAACATTTTATTTTATTTAATACTCCTCAAAGGTTTAAAACAAAGAATAATGAATGACAAGATTAGTTCTTTTAAAATAATTTATGTTGTAAAAATAATACCCACTTGTATTGGGGAAATAACACTGTAGAGAATTTTATTCAAAAAGAAACTAAAGCTCATCTTTATTTAGGTCTTGGTTGTAAAACAAGATGAAAGGTGTGACTTAATAGCTAATTTAGTTTTTATTTTGAAAGGTATAAATCAAAACTTCTACTTTCTGTAGGTTATGACCCCTTGAAATTTCTCCATCTTCCTATTGACTCTTCTTTCCTCTCTTTTCCTATATTCTTTCTCCCCTCTTTCCTCTTCTACACATTTTGTTAGTTGTAATGGTTACATTCTCGGTAGTATTCTTAAATCCATGAGAGTACTTTTTAGTCGGATTTTTTTAGTATCAACTAATATAAAACCAACAACAAAACCATAACAAAATTTTTAAAAACTGATATCAGTTTAAGTATTCAGATAGACTCATTTCCTCAAGTAACTAAAAGGTCAAGTTCAGTTTAAAGGCGACTAGCTCAATTCTGAGTTCAGTTTTCTTCCATTTGCTAATCTTATCATTTGGTTATAGTACCTGGGGGCTTATATTAAAAGATAACAGTTATACCAGATTTCATGAACATCAAACATTTTATATAGAAGAAGAGTGTGACTGAATTTCCAGACAGTATTCTGAACTTTTATTCTGAAGTAATCAGTAAATGCCATGAGGTGATGGATTTAGCTTTGTGTCAGTTAAAGCAATCATAGTAGTAATTCAAATAAATTTTCCATAGTTATCATCAAACAACTTTGGCTCACTCCTATCAGAAGGAATGAGGCAGCAGCCATTAAGCAATGGGGCAGTGGTGAAATCTTACTTACAGATAACCATAAAGTCCATTGCAGATGCTTCCAAGTCATGATACTTGGGAAGCAACATGAAGTATACCAGAAGAGTGATAGAAAATGAGTTCAAGAAGGGAATCAGGGTCACCATTCAGAGATGAAGCAAAGACTATGATACTGCTTTAGGATCCATTTATGGGGCTGAGGTTCAGCTCAATGGGTAGAGTGCTGCTCTGTGCTCTCAGAGGCCCTGGGTTCAATCCCCATCACTGCAAAGATGGGAGCAGAACGTGGCAATCCAGTCCTGAAGCATCTCAAAACAATAAGCCATTGAAAACCCTATGAGAGTTGCTATGAGTTGGACCCAACTTGATGGCACCTAACAACAACCACAATAACAATTAGAACCAATTTAGTAGGGAGCAACACGGGGCAAGTCAAAAGGGTCTAAGTCTCAGGTGATTGTTCAAAATCCCTGAAGACCCAAATAATTTTCCAAGAAGAATACTATGGGTGGGCATAACTGGATTCATTCAGTCATTCATTCAGGCAGCAAGCATTTACTGAGTGGTCCCTGTGTACTGTCTGTACTTATAGAACAACAAATAAAACATTCCCTGCCTTTGGCACAAGCTCTCCAATAGAAAGAAATCACAAAATAAATCTGGGGGACGTGCCTATCAAGAACCATGTCATGTTATAGTATACACAGGATGGTTGGATATGGTTTTAATAAGAAAAATATATTTGAGCAAAAACAAAGATAGCCCTTAAGGTAGAGAATATCAGGTACAAAATTACTACTATACAGTACCCATCTATGCCTGTGCTTTCCATGGTTTGAATCACTCCCAGATAATCATGATCTGAAAATATTAATGGATATTTAAAAAGTAAATAATTCATGAGTTTTAATTGTGCACCATTCTGAGTAGTGTGGTGAAACCTCATGCTGTCTCACTTCTGCTGTGAGTAAGCACTTTACCCAGAGCACTCAGGCTACATACATGGCCCACCTGTCCATCACTATAGTGGCTGTCTTGGTTATCAGATTGACTGTCATGGTATCACAAAGCTCGTGTTCAAGTAACACTTACTTTACTTAACAATGGCCCCAAAGTGCAAAACTAGCAATGTTTTGCAATACAGATATGCCAAGGAGAAGCCATAAAGTGCTCCATTCAGTTGAAAAGATAAAAGTACAGTAAGTTGTTTTGAGAGAGAGAAACAAAACATTCACATAACTTTTATTATAGTATATTGTTATAATTAGTTTTATTATGTTATTATTAATCTTTTACTGTGACTAATTTACACATGAAACTTTATCATGGGTGTATATGCACAAAAAATATGGACAGAGAGTTCATAACAATCTTTGGTTTCAGGCATACACTGAGTGTCTAGGAATATATCCTTTGGGCATTACTGTAGTGGGAACTTGCTGAACATAGTCAAGAATTGAGAAGGTCACATTATACTGGAGAAGATTAGATAAAGGAAAGAGTGGTAGCAGGCAAGGTAGAAAGATAGCATGGCCAGAGAATTCAGAGAGCCTTTGGATAAAAAGGTCAATCTGGAAAAAAAAATTTACAACTCAGGAGCAATATAATCTGATTTATGTTTGGAAGAGCCTGCAGCCATATCGCTGTGGTCTTCGGGTGCTTCATAGGCTTGGGAGAAGGACCTAGCCACGCACTCCCATTGAAACCCTATGAATAGCAGAGAAGCACTGACAAGAGCGTTTCATCTGTTGTACATGGAGTCTCTAGGGGTCAGACACTGACTCAACAGCACCTAACAACAACAACAACAACACGTTTGAAAGAATCTCTTTTACAGATGGACTGCAAATACACTGTTACAAAGCAAAGAAATAATGTAGGTAGCTATGTAATCAGGTGTAATCTAGGTGAAAGATGAAGGTAGTTTTACAAGGGTGGTAACTAGGAAGGTGATTAAGAAAAAGTTGGATTTTGCTTATCATGATAGAATAGACACAATATTCTATTGGATTTGGATGTGGAAAATGAGAGGAAAAGAGATACAAAAGGCAGTTCCAAGTGTGACCTGAGCAGCTAAAAGATTGACTTCAGTTTGAGTTATGTTAAACTGGTGATGAGTATCTGCCTGGACATATTAATTACGCAGCTGATTAAATTGATGTGTGATGTCCATAGACAATCAGGTTTATTGAAATTTAAAAGGCATAGGCATGTAGTTGCTATCCAGAGCCCTTAGACCGAATAATTGTACAAAGGGTGTGGTTGTTGAAAAGTGATGTTTAAAGTCCTGAGCCTTAGCACTCGTCTTACGTACAGCTGGGAATCTGGCAGGATGAGAAGCAGTTGGCAGAAGAGAGTGGCAGAAGAAAGGCAGAATGGGAAAAAAAGGGGGGTCAGAAAAGAGAGATCAGATCTCCCAAGTACTATTGACAAGTCAACAAATATGAAAACTAGTACTCAGCCAATGGACTTAGCTATGTCACTGGAGATCTGGGTAAGAAGTGTTTGAGGGGCATGGTGGTGGCAAAAACCCAACTGGTATGGGTTTCAAAGGGTAATTATAAGGAAAGCTGGAATCGTGGGCATTGCTGATACATACATGGATTTTTACAGGGAAAGGAGATAAAAGGGGATGTGAAGGCAGTAACATTTTGTTTGTTGTTCATGTGATATATATTATATGCTGATATAACAGTGAAGGGAGAATATAAGAAGAAAAGTGCAGTGGTGCACACCTGTAATCCCAGAAACTGAGGAGCCTGAGGCAGGAGGATCATGAGTTTGAGGCCAGAGATAGCCTGCATGACTTAGTGAGAACCTGTCCCAAAATAAAGTGTAAAAAATGGACTGAGTGCTGCTCGTGGTGGAGCACTTGCTGAACATGAATGATGCCCTGGGTTCAACTGAAGAAGGAGGAGGTGGAGGGAAGGAGAAGGGGAAGGAGAAGAAGAGGAGGAGGAGCAGGAAGAGGAGAAGAAAAAGAAGGTGGTGGTGCTGGTGGAGAGAAGGGGGAGAGGAGAGCGAGGGGGAAATGTGAGCAACTGCTGAAATAATGTACTTGTGTAGTTGAATGCCAAGAAGAAATGTGTTAAGGAAAAGGAGGGCATGTGGCTAGGAGCCACCAAATTCATCCATCAGTGTGCTTTAACTTGAGGAACATACAGTCATGCACATTAAGTGTTATAAGGATCACTTCCTTTACAAAAGAGCTTAATTTAATATATTCAATTGAAATCTTTCATTGTTTAAATCATTCAATAAACATTAAAAAGTATCTAAGTGTAAGAAACTATTTTTGATGGGATAAAATTAAATGAGTGACAAAGACTTAACTTGATACTAAAAGAATAAATCATAAAAAGATGAATTAATAAAACAAATCTAATGGGATCTGAACAAAGCTAAATGGGCTACTAAATGTGCAATCAAAAATGAGACTGCCATTATTTTATTCATGTGGGAGAATCCTACTGAATAAAGAGAAAGATTTTATGTATTAATTTTTAAAAATGGTGCATATAATAACTATTGCATTTGAACTAACTCCCATCTGGACCTTTGATCTACTTGAAAGCAAATAAAACCATTGTCTTTACCACATGTTCTTGCTTGTAGCAAGCAAAATAAAACACACTAAGAAGGCTCTCAATTACCCATGGCCACCAGCATCAGTCACTCATTTGGTTTGCAGTTATAATATAGCTCTGCCTCTAAAGTAGGATGAAACCTATAACTACATATAGTATGTTTGCAACACAAATCCAGTGGGTAGAAATTAAAATGAACTGAGGATAAGATAATCAGGGTTTTACTATACAGCACAGTATTTAATAGTATAAGTGTAGGTAATTATCTGGACACCCTGGAGGTGGACCGAGAGGTGCCAGGGCTGAGGCCCACACAGTCTGGGCCGAGGTCTGGCCCCTTCCCAGATCCTGCCCTGTTTCTGCCACCTCTGGTTACCCTTAACCCAGGAATCTAGACTGGGACCTATTTGACTCCCTAAGAGCTAGTATGGCTACCTAAGTCCCAGTTCACCTTTCACCTACCTTAGTCCAACTCTTCCATGGAGTGATCCAAGATGGGTCCCAAACAGCCCAGCTCTGGTGTGGCCTTTTTCAGTGGGATTGGGCTCACAGAGCTATCCAATTACTGAAGAAAGCTCAGTGATTGGTCCAGTCTGCACCTAACCCCCCAATTGTAAGTGCACTTTTCCAAGCCCTCATACAGAGAGCTGTTCCTCCTGGCATGAGCCGCTCTCTGATTGGTTGTACCCTGGTTCACACCCCCACCTAGGGTGTATGTAAGCAGACCACCGATTGCCTCAGGTGCCTATTCCTTTCTTCCTGATCTCCTTGACTCTGATTGTTACACCCTACACGTGATTTTGCCGCTTCTATCATCCAGATCGTCAATCAAGCTGTGGACAGGCAAGACTCCGAGCGTCAAGAAAGACGCCCTCCAGCAAGCCAAGAAGAGCTCTCAATTTCCCCTCCCTGGGGAGGATATGAGAGGAGAAGACTCCTGGTGAGAGGCAACATCCTCGATCATGGGCACAGCCAGCAAGGAAATTAGAGCTGTTTGGCACTTCGATATAGAGCTGTTATCCCATGGTAGCAGCAGCAACCCATGCTGCCAGCTAGAGAGCTATTATACAGAGCTGTGTAAGCTTTAGGCTCTCCTGCAAAGGAGTAGCTTAATAAAGTTCCTGTTTGTTATTGAAGGCTCCCAAGGTCCTTCTTGGCACCACTGACCGGCTCTTGCGCATTCCCGAGGGTCCTGGAGCGAACTGGTGTTGAGGTGAAGCTCCATGATCTTTTGTGGGGCCAGAGCAGACCCCAACAATAAGTGTAAATTAATTTGGAAAGGCCAGGTTTTGAATACAGGTGCTATCTCTTTGTATGGAGGCCTTTTACTAAGTCTCTTAACAAGCTTTTAGAGACTTGTGTTCCTTTGTCTATAAAATGGGGATGAGACAACCTTGCAGAGTGGTTGCAAAAGTTAAGATGAAACTGAGTAAAGATGAGACCAAGTGCATGTTGTTGTTCTTAGGTGCTGTAGAATCACGTCCAACTCATACAGACCCTCATGAGTTTTCAATGGCTGATTGTTTTGGGATTGCCTTGAGAGTGATTTGCCACATCCTTCTCCCATTTTTGCAGTGCTGGGAATTGAACCCAGAACCCCAGAGACTGCAGAGCAGCGCTCTACCAACTGAGCTAAATCCCAGTGCTCACACTGTGAGATATATGAATACTAGTAATGTGATAGGTGGGACTCAGCTTTCAGCAGATTACTGCTCTATGTACTTACCAATAGATCCCTTATTGTCTTCTTTACATGGTGGAAAACCTGCAGCACAAGTATTGTTCCAGCTCTAAAAGGGGATGGTCCTTCTAATGCTGGTAAGAACTATAGAGTTGGTAAGAACATCTGCTCAGTGTTCCGCCAGCTGCTGCCCTCCTACCGCACATGGACTCAGATAAGCCTAATGTCATATTCGGGGCATCGTGAAATATTTTTCAAGAAGTGTTCTTTATTTTTTCAAGACAGAAAATTGTTTGCTGGATAGCATGGCAAACAAAGGGCTGCAATAAATTTATAGACGAAGTTACAATGACAGATTCACAAAGAAAAATACAAAAGATCCTTCCATTCTAGAAAATAATTCCAGGTATGAACACAGCCTATATGTATCAGACATTGGGAAGAAACTCTTCGACTGTTTTATAATAAAGAGAACAGGGATGCAGTACTGGTTCACAAAGAAACAATGTGTTTAGAGAGAGTTCTCAAAGTATAGAAAAGAATAGAAATATTCCTAGATGAGCTTTCCTGATACAATCCTTAAAATTAGTAAAAATTAGTTGGAAAGGTTTAATAATTAGAAACATTACTTCAAATAAATTACTGTAATTATTCTTATGCGATCATAAATTTAAGAATAATAGTTTCATATGAGAATTTTGAATTAGAGTTTTGCCATCACTGTGAATTAGTGATAAGTATAAGAAATCTTTTTCCCAAGAAAAACACGTGATAGCAAAGGATTGGCACTGAAATCTAATAACAATTCAAATTTAAAACTAGTGAAAGACCCACAATCTAAAGTTTTTTGGTTAATTGCTGACTCATACAAGACAGTGCCCTTAGTTTAAATATATATATGCATATATATATATATACATTTAAATACAGTTTAAATATATTTCATTTAGTTTTATAATATTTTATATATTACATATATATTTATATAACTATAATTAAATATAATATAATATATATATATATATATACATACACACACACACACACACATAGAGAGAGAGAGAACTCTCATCTCTTCTAAATTGTTATTACAAACTCGTCAAAATAAATAGTAAGGGAGAAATCAAGGTTGTGATATCCCCTGTGTTCCTGCACTATCATCTTCACATTTATTCAAAGAAATAAAAATTTAATTTTAATGATGAAGGGGCTGGGCCAGGGCTAGGACCACATGCGTGGTCTGATCCGACTTTTCTGCCTCTGTGTGGCTCCAGAGTCTGACTCCTTCTATTGAATTAGCCATCTGTCAGTAGCGAAAGTAACGGTGAATAATGGCAACATCCAACCTCGCATCAAGTAAGTACTGATAGCCCATGAGGGCGATCACAGACTTGTGTGAGAATCTAATGAATTCTCCCTACAGGAAAAATGCAGGAAAAGTCACAGTCTTTCAGAAAAATATAAACTTCATGAAACCCCGAAATAAAAGTTGTAAGAAATCACAGTTTTAAGGATTGCTTTTCAAGTCCGTTTGTATGTCCTTTCTTCTTCTCTGTGTGAAAGGAACATCATATATTCTTATACCAATGAAAAAAACTGAGGTAAAATGTTAAATGACTTGCTGAACTTCATATTCTAGGAAATGACTGAATCAGGACTTGAACACAAATACCAAAACTATACATCTCTAGCTCTTTCATGAATTTCAGGTACCCTGTATGCATGAACATATTTTATTAGTAATTATATTTCACTGGGAAAATTATCTATATTTTATTTTACAAGATTTCCTAGGGATTCTTGGGAATTTTAAAAGAAATAGCTCTGAAGGCCTTTTCATTGTTTGTTACCCATTTCTGCCTGAGTGGTGAAATGTTTTCTAAATGAGCCAAGTGTCTACAACTAGCTAAATGGGGCAGTAGCCATCCACAGGCAGACAGCATGGCAGCTCTATCTCCTCCCTACAACAGCAAAACTGCATGGACTATGAAGTGGTAAATGTTGCAATAAAATGAGAAAGAAAGTGATAACAAGAAAAGGAGCAACAACCATTTTTAGCATGGTATTTATCATTTTCAGAAGAGTAGTTCATCAATATAGAAATATTTTATCAACTAACTTGGCCACATTTCATTTAAATGTAATATTTAGTTTCTAATGTGAAGCATCTATTGAGTCAATCATACCACAAAGAGTGTCACAAAGATGAATAGTGGGAAAACCGGAATGTGTACAGAGATGGGACGGGTGAGCTTGATGATCAAGACACATCTGTGAAACAAAAATGCTTGATATCATCATAAGTAAAATAATCGAGTTTTAGTTTAATTTGGTAAAAAGACAATTGTAATTAAATTACTATTATAACTGATAGAGAAAGTATTGAAATAAGCAAGAAAAAATACTTACATGAAAAGTTCATACTATGAATATTTTAAAAACCAAATATAATGAAAACTTTTAGCAAGAGTTTTAATGGAATTCAGAACATAACTGCTCATTGACATATCTCAAATTGTCCAAATTATCCCCATAATTGTTGCCAACTCAGAGGTCAAGTCTTTGACTGCGGCTAGCACAACAGCCTTCTAATTAATCTCCTGGCCTCTGACTTTGACATCCTTCAACCTATACTGCAATCAGAGGTGTCTTTTCAGAAGGCAGTTCTTTCTTAAATCTTGTACTGGTTCCCAAGAGAAAGAGACCAAAATCTTTAATACAGCCCATTTGGCTCTGGTTTCTCCACATTCTTGTCTAAAACACACTTGATCCATGCTCTAGCGCAAATTGTCACTTTCAAATGCATAAAAGCTCATGTACCCTCCCATTATAGGACTTTGTTATAATTTAAGTTCTTTGGTTGGCACACTCTTCATGGTTTCACCTCAAGTACTGGACATAATCGCCAATGCTTTATCCTTCAGATCTTTTAGGACAACACAATTTTCTCAGGGAAACTTCTGGTTTCCTTGATAATAATTTTTTTCTTATTTTGACATTGATAATCTTATATATTCTTATATATGTTCTTCTCTATCAAATATCCCTGCAGGTATAGCCCTGTGGGGTCCAATCCCATCAGATCTCAGAAGCTAAGCAGGGTAGGGCCTGGTTAGGACTTGCATGGGAGACCACCTGGGAATACCAGGTGCTGTGTAGGCATGGGAGAAGGAACCAGCAACCCACTCCCAAAAACCAATCCGCCATTGAAAACCCTATGAATAGCAGAGAAGCACTGATAATAGTGTTTTACCTGTTGTATGTAGGGTTGCGGTGAGTTGGATTTTGACTCAACAGTACCTAACAACAGCAACTATCAAATATGTATTTGTTTGTAATTATACATTCTTCATGCAATCACCCAATTGTCTATCTCATGTCCCCTCACCAAATTAAAGTCTCCCCAATGCTATAAGACCTATGTCTATTTTTATTCACCATTATATCTGTATCTTTGATCACAGAACTGAGAACATAGTAGTCACTCAGTAGGTATTTTTAAAATGACAAAAACTTTAATTAAAATGATATAAAATATAAAATGAATGATCCAAAATTTATGTTGGTAGTCAGTTAAAATTGTATCTAGGGCTGTGGGTGCTGCTCAATGATTTCCTAGCATATGCTTAGCCCTGGGTTTGTTCCCAAGTACAAGAAAAAATGGTATCTATATTTACTGTTCTATTTTTATTATAAGAAATATATGAAATTATTTTTTTCTAATTTCTCTCAGAGATTCTGCACCCCTCAGCCTGGTATATCTGAGTACAGAGACTAGAGGCACAAAGACTGCCCATTACAGAGAGAGTAAATGGAGAATTCAGCCTCTGATTTGTACTTCGTCAGGAATGACCCCGATTGAGACATCCTCCAGCCATCAGATCCAGTACCACTTCCCTTAATGAAACTGCTGATACAAAGCCCATTGGGCTATTCACCCTTATCTTTGAGAGCCAACATTCAAAATCCAGAGTCCCTGCTCTCTCATACTTTGTTTCTATGTTTTGCATTTTCTTGAGCCCAAGTCTATCACTCTTTTCTCCTATCCCCGTCCTCCACAGTGTGTCTTTCCATCATTTGCCAACCTCAGTGCTTTGGATAAATCTTTCCTTATCTTTATTCAATCATCAGATACTGGCTGTATTTTGAAGTAATGTGTTTTTACCAGGACTATTAGGCTCCCCAATGACATTTATTCAAGCAATGTTTAGTAACTATCCACATACACTCTCCTTTAGTCTTTTGTTGTTGGGTGCTATTGAGTGAAATCCAACTGATAGTGACCCTATGTACAACAGAATGAAATACTACCCAACACTGTGCCATGCACTTGATCTTTTATCTTTTAGTCTTTGTTGTTGTTGTTATTGTTAGGTGCTGTCGAGTTGAGTCCAACTCATAACAACTCTATGTACAATAGAACAAAACACTCCCTGACACTGTGCCATGCCCAGCACTATGTCAGTGCTTCTCTGCTGTTCATAGGGTTTTCCATGGCCGACTGTTTTGGGATTGCTTAAGGCGTGGATTGCCATATCCTTCTTCTATATTTGTGGTCTTGGCAATCATACCCAGGGCTTCAGTGAGTGCAGAGCAGCCCTCTACCAAGTCAGCTAAACCCCAGCCATCCTTCAGTCTACTGAGGTTTAAATCCAAATACACTTAACTGGTGCACCATCAGAACCTCAAGGAGGTACTTTATATACAGGACTTGGACAGTTCCTAGTATATATTATTAATATTCAAACAATGAAGAATATTTCCTTGACTATTAATATACCATTGTTGTTAATGAAAAATAGAATAAAATAATCAAACCTCATCCATTAAAGCTAATCTAAGTTGGATATTGGGAGAAGGACCTGGCAACCCCCTCCCAAAAATCAATCTGCCATTGAAAACCCTATGAAGAGCAGAGAAGCACTAACAATAGTGTTTCCCCTGTTGTACAGAGGGTCGCTATGAGTCAGATACCAACTTGACGGCACCTAACAACAACAACAACAACAAGTTGGATAGGTCATACCATGCCTTTGTTCTTTACTTTTAGCCCCAAACATTCTATCCACTACTTCATTCATTGAGCCATGAAATCTTGCTTCCATGTACCATCTACCCTTAATCCTGCTACCTGCATGTGTGATTTCAAAATCCCATTAGTTGATGCATCTAACAATTTAGCTTCTGAACTCATTTGTGAATTCATCTCTAGGGTTTATTCTTTGACATATTATACTTGATTATTGGTGTCATCCAGAAATCCACTCCTGATATTTCTCAGAGAATTAATATTTTACTAAGTCCCACAGTCAACAAATAAGAAAAATGGGAACATTTTGTCTAATTTTCTTAAAAAGATTAAAGTTTATCAGTCAATCTGAAGATATTTCTCTTTGGAGGTATTTACTGATATAAAAGCAAAACAAAAGTGGGAAAAAACTGACATGTGGAAACAAGTTTTAACTTTACCATTTCAAAGAACCAAGATGAACATATCTAGGTAGGGGTGAAGTGGTTGTGGTCTAGTACTCAATGACTCAAATGACTCAAATCACTGTCTAGTGCAGCTGTTGCTCATGCTAACAATGAATTACTGTTGTCAATAAAACACATATTAGTGGATTTCTGGCATCTGCTAATGAGGTACAAAGCAGAAAAAATGCATCATATTATCTGAATAAGAGAAAGTTAAAGAATAACAAGAAAAATATAACTTATCTTGAATGCTTCCGAGATCTGACTTTACAGGTTTACTAAAATTCTATTAGAAAGTTACTTGGCAGCCCACCCCTGAAACAATCCTGAAACAACCTGCCATTGAAAACCCTAAGAATAACAGAAAAGCCCTGACATAGTAGTGGGCATAGCACAGTGTGGGGTAGTGTTTTGTTCTGTGGTACATAGGGTTTCCATGAATCAGACCTGACTCCATAGCACCTAACAACAACAACATAATGGATACATTTTTGAGCACCTAAAGTCCTTTCTGGAAGCACTTTCTTCTTGACATCATTTCAATACAATCTCCATTTAGTCCTTTAATCTTTCCTCATACGTATTCTCAATTCCCAGGCAATGGCATCATCTCTAACCTAAATAACTAAATATTGTTGTTAGGTAGCATTCAGTTGGGTCCGACTCATAGTGATCCTCATAGGGTTTTCGATGGCTGATTGTCTTGAGATTGCTTTGGGAATGGATTACCACATCCTTATCCCATTTTTGTGGTGCTGGGGATCGAACCCAGGTCCTCAGAGACTGCAGAGCAGCACTCTACCAACTGAGCTAAAGCTCAGCCCAACTAAATATTAGATGTTCTCAAAGTTTACACTAGGGTCTTTTCCCTGCTCATTGTGTATACTCTTAGCAAGCTATCTCACTCTTTTTCATAGAAGACTTCTAATCTCTCTGGTTCTTCATTTGATAGCATCATACTTTGTATCAAATTCCTACTTAACATCGTCTCACAGGTACCAAAGCCTATAGGAAGCAACAAAATAGTTTATAGCAAACAATATCTACAGCAATAAAGCAGAAAGAACTCAACCAACTATTGGTGCAGCCCAAGAAACCAGAAAAATAAGAACAAACTCAAAATTAGTAGAATGAAAAAAAAAAAGATCAGCACAAATATAAATTAGAGACTAATAATGCACAAGAGCTCATCAAAATGAAAAGCTTGTTTCTCAAAAAGACAAATAAAATCGGCAGACTCTTAGCTAGTCTAAGGAAATTAAAAAAAGGAAAATGACTCAAAATTAGAGATAAAAAGAGAAACATTATAACACACCAAAGGAGTACAAAGGCTCACTAGAGATTATTATAAACAAGTTTACAACACATTTGATAACTTGGAAGAAACAGACAAATATCTGGACACATACAATGAATCATTAAGAAATGAAAATCCTCAATAGAACAATCATGAGCAGTGAGATTAAATCAGTAATAAAAATTCTCCCATCAAAGAAATACCCAGGAGCACTCCTGGATTCTACCAAACATTCAAAGAATGAATGCAGTTCTTATTATAATTACTCAAAAAACTGAGGAACAGGGAATTCTTCTGAGCTGATTCTATTGGCAAGCATTACCCTGATACCATAGTCAGAAAAAGATACAATAGGAAAGAAATCTATAGGTCAACGTCATTGGTGAAATAGATTCAAAACTTCTCAACAAAACACTAGCAAACCTTCTCAAACTTCAAAACTTCTCAACACTTCAAACTTCAAACTCAACACTTCAAACTCAAAATTTCTCAACAAAACACTAGCAAACCAAATCTCAACAAAACAGTAGCAAATCAAATCTAACAGTCATTTAAAGGATTATTTACCATATTTACATAGGATTCATTCCAGTGATGTACTTACAGAAAAATATTTTACATACTACCACTTCCGTCTATTAACATTTGCTATATGGTATAATGGGAAATCATCCGAATACAATGGGAATAAACTTGGGAGGCTGAGATACACTCAGTTTTAATTTATGTACTATTTACGATTTTATGAACATTATACTTCTGTATGGTCTACAGCCAACCCACCCTGGTGTCTGATCTCAGAACTTAAGCAGGGCCAGGCCTTGTTAGTCCTTGGGTGGGAGACCGCCTGGGAAGACCAGGTGCTTGCTGCAGGCTTGGGAGAAGGACCCTACAGCCCACTCCCAAAACAATCAGCTATTGAAACCCCTATGGATGGCAGAGAAGAGCTGACAATAGTGCCAGGCGTGGCACAATTTCAGGTTGTGTTTTGTTCTGTTGTACATAGGGATGCTATGAGTGGGACTGGACTCCACAGCACCTAACAATAACAACGATATACTTCTGTATGAAATACAGTATTTTGAGGGTTTTTCTTACACCATTTTATACCATTTCCTCATGCCAATGGGCACTTCACACAACTGATGCATCATTAAGTTTTACACCTTTACTCAAGCAATGAGATTTTCCCCTTTTTCTTGTTCTATATTCATTCCTCATCTTTTGTGATCCAGTAAAGAATTTGAGCTGATAATTACCTCGTATTTCTTTGAGAAAATAGAAACTCTCAGAAATATTTCAATCTGTCCAAAACTCATTCTGAGAACATACCAAAATCTACTTCTGTTTTTTTCTCTTTTCCTCACTATTTCTGTATGAGAGGCAGTCTATATCTTTCCAGTGACCAGTCCCAGCACATGTGAGCTGAATTAATTCCTTTTGATCCTATCAAGAACTTATAACTCTATTACTCTTTACTAATAATCTCATTTTCAGTGAAGAATAATGAAGTATTATTATACTCCTTTACTGTGCTTACTTCTTTATTATCCACTGATATAACTGATATAACATTATTACACAGGTCTTAATTTGCACAGTTCAGAATCTATTCTCCTGTATACATACTGCACAGTTAGAGGTTATCTCTAATTTTCTGTTCATTTTCTATTAATATTATGAGAAAACTGCCTTTTCTAAGGCTGCTAGAATTATTCCTAAGTGTGTTAAATGTCCCATGAGATCAAAACTTTGAAAAAAATATAAAAAAGTGGCAGCAACATTATAGAAATATGAGTACAACCACCAGAAAAAAATAATGAATAATAAAAAACAAAAATAAGAGAGTTAAGAAAGAATTAAATCAGGGAAATGGGATTTGGGGTCTTGTGTGAGAAGAAAGATTTATGGAACTAATGCAATTCAAAATTTTCAAAAAGGCAAATGCTCCAATTTAGAAAAGGCAAAGACTTGAGTAGATACTTTTTCCTAAGAAGACATACAAATGGCCAAAAAAAAAAAAAAAAAAAAAGATGTTAAATATCATTCATCATCAGGAAAATGCACATTAAAACTGAATGAGAATTGCCATACACTTGCTAGGATAGCTATTAACAAAAAGCCAAAGATAAAATGTGTTATTGAGGCTAGGCTGTAGAAAAGATGTCGAAAGAAGGAAAACTTTATACACTGTGGGTGGTATTGTAAATTGTTGTTGTTGTTGTTAGGTGCCCTCAAGTTGTGTCCAACTCAGTGATGCTCATAGGCTTTTCAATGGCTGATTGTTTCAAGACTGCCTTGGGAGTAGATTGCCACATCCTTCTCCCATATTTTATTGTAAATTAGTGCAGCCAATATGGAAAACAGTAGGGAGATTCTCTCTAAAATTAAAAATAGAACTTCCATATGATCCAACAATTCTACTTCTGCACATAAAGTCTAAAGGAAATAAAATCACTATCTCATCTTAAAGATATCTGCATTTCCAAGTTCATTGCAGTATTTTCTTTTTAGTGATACCTCTAGAGAAAGATGGCAAAAGATATTGAATTAATCTGCCTTTTTGAACAAACATAACTTTAAAAATATTTCTCTAGCTATCTCCATTACATTTTTGCCCTCTTCCCCACCATCATGCTTAGGAAAAATATTGCCATCTGAGGTAACTTGTAAGCTAAGAATATATATTGTTTTATAATTTCATCTCTAGAATTATATGATTACATATATATGTATGTGTATGTATATACACATATATACATATATATATATTTCAGACCATATATATTCAGGCTTTTTAAATTTCACTTATTCTTTTATTATTGTCAAACTCTCAAATATGGACTAATTTAATGAACCTTTATTAATACACATAGAGGTCTTCTTTGAATGTCACTTATCAGTTTTGTTTGTTTTTTAAAGAAGCCTTGAGGTGCTTCAACTTTCTCATTCCAGAAATTAATAAGTAATTTCCTACCTTTTATTTTGCCTCCATACTGGTACTAGTTTTTTTGTTGTTGTTGACAAACGAAGGGCTGGAAGGAAAAGCCACCTCTGTGTATCACTTTTGGGGAAAGATCAAATGTTCTCTAGAGGTGAAATGGGTCCTATTATCAAACCAGCACAGCCAGTGCCCAGGAAGACCTATGCACTGAAACCTCTCAGACTCTTTAGGACCATCTCAGAAATCGAGTCAAATTGACTCACTGCTAATTCTGCCAGAAACCCAAAAGAGTGATGACCAGGTCTGCCGCCCCTGGTGGAGTGCAGTCAAAGAGCCAGAGAGAACATTCTGCTGCTAAATGAATTCACATTGCCAGACACAGACACTAAGCAAACACAAACACATGGACACTGTACAAAGTGTCTGCTTGTCATGTAGTGAGCATTGAACATTGCCTGAGCATATTTTCTCCATTCATTCTATATTGTCTGGGTTAAAAATCTGAAAGCATTTATACAGACACTGGAAAAACATATTTTCTTTATCTCCCATTACCTCCATTTGAAAATTCTCTAATTATTTAAATGCATCTATTCATTTCTTTCCTGATGCCTCCTCCTTTAAGATCAAAATTAACCCTTATAGAATTGTAAAATTTTATTGTTTTATTTTGAAAAGCTAAAAACAAAATCAAGTTAGATGTATCTTATTCTTTTTTCACTAGATATCATTGCAAACATCAAATCACGTTATAATACTTTAGTTTTCTTAGGAGAGCATATATTCTAAGTTTCTTATTACTTTTATTTTCCCCATGAACTTTCAAAATTTTCTTTTGGTTACTATGCATTTCTCTATGGTGCTGATTCAATTTCCCGTGCTATATTTCAGTTGGATTTTTTTTCAGTTTTTGCTCATTTTAGATATAAAAATCTGAGTATGGCACAATTCAATTTTGTGTGTAATGTTCTAATGCAAATATGTATTATATCTTTACACTCAAAATAATAGAGGAAATTAAAATGATGTGAAATATGTTCACAATTTTATTTCCTGTTTCTAAAGCATATTTTCTCTCATCAAATATCTAATGTATGCTCAAAATGTGCAACACACTTGTGAGTAGTGTGTTCTTAGAACTCACAAATTAAGAATAGATATTCCAGAACACATGAGTATATTTCATTTATAAAATAAATGATGTATGCCAATTTTAATGCATTCGATGAACAGAGTCAGGAGACTTGGTTTCTGCCATCAACTGAATTTGTTTCTAGATCTCAGTAGTCTGTCATAGATTCTAAAATCCCTACTTTTGCACAGATTAAAGCTATGTATCCCTATTATCAATATTACCAATTCACATTCTCTTTAATCCTGATCTATTTAGGTGATAAGACTCATTGAAACAATTATTAAGAATACCAGCACATGTTTATAGTGCAGGTGTTCTTATATTGTGCATTACTTATACAAAATAATGTTCTTATGACTGACAGGCAAACACTCTGCCAAGCAAATTCTGTCACTTCTCCTTCCACGTGTCTCAGATTTGGTCTATCCTTTCCAAACAGCTGTCACTACCTACGCCTGGGTCCTCATCATTTGTCTCTTGGACTTCTACAGTTCTCTTAACTAATACTCCACTTCTCCCTTACTCTAGTTCGTTCCATAGAGCTGTCAGAGCTAACTTACCAAAAGTAAATTGGCCCATGCCACCCAGCTGCTGAAGAATTTCATTATATAAATATAAAATCCAAATTGTATATGTTGGCACACTCCTCCCTCCACCCATTTACCCATTCTCAGTTTATACCAACACCTTTCTCACCCAACTCCCAGCTTTATAGCTCTCCCCAAAGTTACCTTCTTTGAATTTTCTGGAAATTCTTTCCCTTCCCCCCCCCCCACTATTTGCATCATGGCTGGGATTTAGCTCAGTTGGTAGAGCACTGCGCTGCAGTCTCTGAGGTCCTGAGTTCGATTCCCAGCACCGCAAAACTGGGAGAAGGACCTGGCAATCCACTCCCAAGGCAATCCCGAAAAAGTCTGCCATTGAAAACCCCATGAGGGTCGCTATGAGTCGGATACGGACTCAACGGCACCTAACAACAACAACAACAATTTGCATCATATGTGTCTGGCATGTAACATTTTTTTAATTAAATAAATGAATGAATTTACATGCTATGGCTTCCTCTTGGTGTAAACATCCTTTCATATCTTTTTAAAGCCCAAGTCATTTTTAAAGTCCTATTCAAATATCTCTCTGAACTCTCTCTTAACTTCCTCCAGCAGAAGAAATTCCTTCATTTGTTGACCTTTCACAGCTTTTTGTTGCCTTCTACAGCACTGTCTAACATATATGCCTATTTTCCCATTTATGCATAAGTCAGAAATTTCTATGGAAAGTGCAATAACTTATTATTAATTATATCTTGCTCCTAGGAGCAAGTCAAAACTAAAATGTTGTAGGAACAATAAAACATATATCAATACGGTAAAAAATAAAAATATACTTTCATTAAATTTTAACTAGTTTCCGATTATCTATGGGAAAGCATAATGAATGGTTATTTTTAAATATGGCATTGAAATATTCAATTTAAGCACATAATCCTATAAAGATTAATCCATTACAAAGAACAGAATAAGATCAGTACCCATCTGAAAAAAATGTGAAAGTATATCAATGTTTCTAAATGGCTCAGATTAAAATAACACAAGAATGACAGATCCAGTAACTATAATGTCAAAGTTTTCTGAATTTAAAGTTTAAAATTACTGTAATAGTTTAAAATATATTGGTAAAAATTTCATATTTACTTAATAAGCTTAATGGTATAGAATTATGACTTGGAATATTATTTTAATTATATTAGAGGTAAGATAACGCATTATAAAGTCATCATGTGTTATTCTGGTAGGCAAGATTTAAAATTAAAGCAATAGTACACCTACCATGCCTGCAGCTGTAGCACTGTGGCGTCCGAACCCGTCAGATCTCTGAAGCTAAGCAGGGTTGGGCCTGGTTAGTACTTGAATGGGACACTGCCTGGGAACACCAGGTGCTGTAGGCTTGGGAGAAGGACCTGGCAACCCACTCCCAAAAATCAATCTGCCATTGAAAGCCTATGAACAGCAGAGAAGCACTGACAACAGTGTTTCGCCTGTTGCACACCGAGTCCATGGCACCTAACAACAACGTCTACCATAAATATTTACCAAATGAATTTATAAATAAAAATTATTTGCATTTGGGAATTTTAAAAGTGTGTTATGATATAATGAAACACTTAGTAATTAATTCACAATCTGTGACAAATGTTAAATGGTTTATCATGGAGCCTCAGTAGGTCACAAATTCCTTACGACTTATATTTGTTATTCTTCAATAAGACAAATGAATTCTTTTTAAAAACATGAGATATACCAGAATGGAAAATGAAAGACTTTTCTCTAGATTTTTGCTTGAATAAATAGTAGCTTGGCTTATGCCACTTGTGACTAGGAAATCATTCAAATATTAGAAATTGCCTTGTCAAGTGATTTTTTTATGGTTTTTAATATCAAACTTTTATTACTTTTTAAAAAATTAATATTTTTGAAAATATTCTAATGGGGTTTAGGAAATAATTTTATGTCAAAGGCTACTATAGATTTGATTTTAAAGCCAAATTACTTATGCACAGAAAACTGGATGAGTTTAAAACTACCAGTACCTTTTTTTATGCTTTTGTGTGTGTGATTTTATTATTTGCACATCTCATTACCAAATTTAATAACTAGCAATTAAAATGAAAAAGAAAAAATATTGGTAATGATACTTGCACATCAATTGCATTACGTGCTCATTTGTTGTTGTTGTTGTTAGGTGCCATTGAGTCGGTATCTGACTCAGCAACCCTCTGTACAACAGGGGGAACACTATTGTCAGTGCCTCTCTGCTGTTCATAGGGTTTTCAATGGCAGATTGATTTTGGGGAGGGGGTTGCCAGGTCCTTCTCCCAAGCCTACAGCTTCTGGTGTTCCCAGGCGGTCTCCCATCCAGGTGCTAACCAGGCCTGACCCTGCTTAGCTTCCGAGATCTGACGGGATCAGATGCCACAGAGCTACAGCTGCAGGCAACGTGCTCATTAGGTGCCATCAAATCATATCCGACTCATAGTGACCCTCATTAAGCTTTTCAATGGCTGATTGTTTAAGGATTGCCTCAGGAGTGGATTGTCACATCTTTCTCCCATTATTGTGGTGCTGGGAATCGAACCTGGGACCTCAGAGACTGCAGAGCAGTGCTCGACCAACTGAGCTAAATCGCAGCCCCATTAAGTGATGGTGAGGGCTGTTTGGTATGTTATGAGTATGATCCTGACATTGTTTGCAATATAGGAGGAAAAAAGGAAAAGAAATGCAATGAAGAAAGCTCTAACCACATTTCAATATGGATTCAAATTAAAGAACTATTATAATCTGGGGAGACAGGGAGATTTTCAGAATTTGGAGGCAAAGAAATAATAAGTGAGGAAATAGATATGTTTAACCTGACTACACAATGTATATATCATTAATACATACATTGTTCATGTTTTTGTATGAGTAAGGAAAATAAATTCAAAAAGTAATCAATTACTTAAAACTATTATTCATCAATTAAAAATGAAGTACAAATCTATGCCTTTTTAAGCACCCAGTGATGCAATTCATCAATGTAGAAGTCAACCAGATGACTGTGCAACATCAGTGCTATAGATGTTTTCAGAAATATCGTTACTGTTAGGTTCTGTTGAGTCAGGTCTGACAGCAGAGGAAACACGCCCAGACAGTATGCCATGCCTGGCACTATGTCAGTGCTTCACTGCTATTCACAGGGTTTTTGATGGTTGATTGTTTCCGGATGGGCTGCTGGGTCCTTCTTCCAAGTCTACAGCACTGAGTATTCCCAGGCATCAGAAAAATTAAGTACACAAAAATGATGCATGTAGTTATCTAATCAAAGATGCATCAAAAATGTCAGTGGATCACAGGACACTCTCAGTTTCTTAGTAAGAGGCCCATTCACATACTGGTTTAGTTGGATTGAAGTCTTTATGTTTGATTATCAATGCCCAGACTTCCCACACTATGTGTTCTCTTCAAAATCTGTGCCTGGTAGTGGGTAGGCTGAGTGGCAATCAAGTTGTTTCTCATGAGGTTGTGCACTCTACTCTTGAGAGACAAAGCCTTGGTAAAGACAATGAAGAGAGGAAAGGTAACAAGCTTAGAGGGATGGAGAAGTCATTTTAGTCCTGTTCCCACTTTTGCCTTAAAAACACAGGATGCCTAGAAAAGAATGTGGAAAGCAAGTAACAGAAGAGGTAATAACAAGAATCAGGAATTAGTCACGTGTCCTCACCTCTCTGTCCATTTTTAAAATATGAGAAAAGCCAGGCATGGTGGCTCACACCTGCAATCCCAGCAACTCAGGAGGCAGAGGCAGGAGGATTACAAGTTTGAGGCCAACAGCATTCTGTGTAATTTAGCAAGACTTTGTCTCAATATAAAAAAAATGGGCTAGGAGTGCAACCTAGTGATAGAGCACTCATAAAGTAAGTGTGAAACTGTGGGATCACCCCTAAGGACCACACACAAAAAATCAATATCAGTATCAGTTGATTAGGATGATTTGGGAGGAGTTCAGTCCTTAGTGGCCAGGTGGCACATGTATGTGAACTGGTCAGTCTCGCCCAGGCCTCCTGCTAGTTTAACGCTCTGGACTCATTATCTTGAAAGACTTAACTTTTTTAGGACTGGGAGATTGAACCCAAGGCTTCGTGAATGCTAGGAAAGCGCCCCACCACTGAGCCACAACTCCAGCCCCCTTCTTATTTTTTGAGGCAGGGTCATGTTGAGTTGCACAGGCTGCCTCTGGCCTGAACTCATGGAGCCACAGCCTCTCGAGTAGCTGGGATTACAGATGGGCACCATGATGTCTGGCTTGAAATTCTTAGTTTTGGAAAAAAGAAGCCTTGCTTTCATTCAGTAGTGGAGTGCACAAATTATGTACTTTGGGCTGAGTATAAGACCAATATTGTCACAAATGGAGACTCAAAAGATTTTTCTGATACTGAATTCCTTTGATCTTTTTTTTCAGTATGTTAAGTGTTGTTTCTGGTATTTCAGAGTAAGAAATAGCCTCTGAATAATAATTTTGGATGAGACCTTATGGAAATATGGAGAAAACATAAATCAACATGTGCCTATCCAGTCAATTATGATTAACTACATAGATAAGTGTGAAGGGCAAAATGAGATAGTCTTAAATTCTTACATCAAAATTAAAGAAATAAAATGGGGTATTTTTGAAGGGAAATAAGTAGAATATCAAATTATTACTATGATATCGGTCCAAATTGAAACAGTCAAATAGGCAACTTTGGATTCTAACTGTGACAGGAATACAGGCCAGGATGGCATGTGTAAAACAAACAATTACTTACACAAATATTGGAAGTTAAATAGAGCTTTGGTTGAACACATGACCTGCTTGAAATAGTTAATTGCAGTAGATATTGTACGTTATCTTATCAAAATAGGGACATTTTTATCCTAGTGCTACCTTAAATCCTTCTAAATTCATATTCATGTAAAATAAGTTTTCTTCAAAACCCAGGAAAATGAATTACAGTTTTCACATTTTCCTCGCATATCTTCAGAGAAAAATATAAAATCATCTCTGAAAGGGAAAACACCGACATTAATATTTTCTTTATCCTCATTGTTAGAGGATTCAAATGGTCTCTGCTGGGGGTGTGGCCAATTTATTTCCCTCTACCATTCTAAAAACCCCATCTGTAATAGAGTGAAATCTGGAAAGCCCACATGGCTCAGTGCAATTTTCTCATAGAAAACGCCTGCTAATAACAATCTTTCTTGAGTACCCTGGTGAAATACAAAGTTCATTTATCATCAGAGGTTGAGAAAAATGAATCAAAAGAGGGGGAAAAAGACTTTTAAGGAATCAGGAGGATGATACACAAATACTCTGACTTTCAGTTTTGAATTTAACTTTAAATGAGCTTACAAGTCACACTTATACTCAAATAAAAATTATTTAATACCTATTTGCAAGTGAGATGTCAAAAATATAAAAATTGAGCAGGGTGCAGTGGTGCACACCTGTAATCCCAACGACTTGGGAGGTAGAGGCAGGAGGATAGCAGGTTGGAGGACAGAGGCAGCCTGCATAACTTAGAGAGACCCTGCCTCAAAATAAAAAATGAAAAATGGGCTGGGGGTGCAGCCCAGTGGTAGAGCACTTACAAAGCACGTGCAAGGCCCTAGGTTCAACCCCTAAGAACCACTAAATAAATAAATAAATAAATAAAATTTGGAAAAGTTGGCTTTTTAAAAAGTGCTAATATAGTAAATTCCTTTATTTTTCAATGAGTATTGATGAATATGTACATACTCACATATATGAATTGGGACAGATGTTTATAGAATTATAGAAGCTTGGTAAGTCCAAACTCTGTAGGGTAAGACAACAGCCTGGAAACCCAAGGAAGAGTTATAGTTCGAAGCTACAAGCAGTCTGCTGTCAGAATTCCTTATTTCTCAGAGAATGCTAATCTTTTCCTATTAAGACTTTCCACTGATTGGATGAAACCCACCTGCCTTATGGAGAGCAATCTGCTTTTTCCAAAACCCACCAAGTTAAATATTAATATCATCCAGAAAACACCCTCACAGAAACATGCAGAGTAGTATTACACCAGGTCTCTGGGACCTGTGGCCCAGTCAAGTCAATATAAAAAAATTCATCATCACAGGCTGGAGGTGTGGTTAGTGGAATAACACTCGCCTGGCATGTGTGAGGTCAGAGTTCCATCTCCAGCCCTGAAAAAACAAAGAAAGAAAGAAAAAAGAAAGAACCATCTTCTTCCTTAAAAGATGAGTGACCATTATATAAGTATTAAGTGTCATAAGGGGCTGGGATTTAGCTCAGTTGGTAGAGCGCTGCGCTGCAGTCTCTGAGGTCCCGAGTTCAATTCCCAGCACCGCAAAAATGGGATTAGGGCCTGGCAATCCACTCCCAAGGCAATCCTGAAATAGTCAGCCATTGAAAACCCTATAAGGGTTGCTATGAGTCGGATAATGACTCAAAGGCACCTAACAACAACAACAAGTGTCATAAAATAATTTTTAAAACCCAGTTACAAATATGGCACCTGTGGCACCCCTCTTCCCCAGCACCTGATCCCACCAGACCTAGGAAGCTAAGCAGAGTCGGGCCTGGTTAGTCCTTGGATGGGAGGTGCCTGGGAACACTGTGTGCTGTAGGTATGAGAGAGGGATCTGGCAGCCCACTCTCAAAAAACAATCAGCCATCAAAAACCCTATAAGTAGCAGAAAAGCACTGACAATAGTGCCAACGATGGCACAGTATCAGGGAGTGTTTCATCTGTTCTACATATGGTCGCTATGAGTCGGACCCAACTCGTGGGCACCTAACAACAACAAGTTATAAATATGACCAATGACACAGATAGAGTAGAGCAGTAGCTGTATGCCTGCATATTCTATCATGTGAGAACACTAGATAGAGGAAACAATAATTTCTCAGCCTGAAAGAAAACTTCATTCAAAGAAATTATTCAACTTTACCAACCCTTTTCTTTATATTTTCTCTGAAGGAAAACCTAAAATGTTCAGTTCCTACTTCCCAGTACTTGAAGAGAACTCCTGTAATTTTTTATAATTAGTAGGTTCAGCTGAGCCAAAGAAAGGGAATGCAGAAATGAAGAAGGAAAAACAAATAAACAAGCAGGGCTCCCTAGCGAACGCCTGTAATCCCAGGAACTCAAGAGGCAGAGCCAAAAGGACCACAAATTAGAGGCCAGAAGCAGCCTGTATAACTTTGTGCCCCTGACTCAAAATAAACAATAAAAATGGGCTAGGGGTGCAGCTTAGTGGTACAGCACTTGCAAAACATGCATGAGTGAGGACCTGGGTTTGAGAAAAAAAATTCAATAATATGTAGAGTAGAAAAAAAAAAAACCAGAATACAGCATAAACTGAGTTCCAGTTAATAAGCCTTGAATAAAACACTGTCATATGTAATGGCAAGAGATATTTATCATGCTAGACAGACTACAGATAAACCAAGGCCTGAGGCCAAGTCATGAAGCTGCCCTGGACTACAGACTAGACCCAACTCTTGACTCCCAAAAGGTAAGTATACACACACACACACACACACACACACACACACACACACACTATCTCCAGTAATTTAAACTTTTTAAAGGAACACAGAAATATTGTTCCCAAATACCTCCTTATTAGTAAATGCAGAAAAGAATGAGTTAAATTTTTATTTGAAGACAAATTGATGAAACATATGTATGTTCAGTCTAAATATATTCTTCATGTTAGAAAATTATCTGCTCAAAACTAGACAAAGAAAATTGAAAACAAAATAGCATTGTGGGGGTGAGTTAAAGGTGATTTGGATAACATTTTAGAAAGCCCATGCTAAGTGTATATAAAGTTTCTTAAAGTCTGCAATTTGAAAGCTCTGCATTGCTAGTAACAGAATTAGTTCTGGCAACAGAAATTAAAACAAAAATGGTTATTAGAAAAGAGTTTTTGTTGATGAATGGGTAAGCAAAAGTGATGTTGGATACGGCAAAAATTTTATTACTCTGTACCCCACCAACATTTACAAATGAAAAAAAAAGAGAGAGAAAAAGAAAAGTTCTTGAAGAAATACACAATTTAGGTTCACTTAACTCTAAGGAAGGCTGGGGTGTTAGCTCAGCTGGTAGAGTACAGATCTACACTCTCTGAGGCCCTGGGTCAGATCCCCAGCACTACAAAAACAGAGAAGGACCTGGCAATCCACTCCCAAAGCAATCCCGAGACAATCAGCCATTGATAACCCTGTGAGGGTCACTATGAGTCAGACCCAACTGAGTGGCACCTAACAACATCAACAGCTCTAAGGAACTCTCCCTACATGCATCTCTTCATTCTGCATGAACTACGTTCATCTACTCCCTTTTGCATCTGCAAAGGTGCGTTCCAGGCCACACTCTTAACCTACATATGTGAATTAGTTCTAAGTTTTTGCTGAGGCTTGGGTTTGTTCACAGCATTTCATAAGAAAGGCAAAGCCTGAAGCACGGAGGATTACACAAGAAAATCCTTAAACGTTCGGTCTAAGGTTATGTTATTGCAATGTGCTGTTTGAGCTGCGGATTTTTCTGTTTAACTAGCTGCACACTGGCAGTAGGATTTTCACTCTGGCTTATTGTTTCCGTTTTCTTATAAAATTAAGGCTTTAGTATAATTCATCTCCAAAGTTCTTTTGTGTACAAATGTAAGGAATCAAAAATTGTGAAGCCTGAGAGCTTGTAAACGCATTTTGATGGTAGGGAAGAAGGGTTTTAAGAAATTAAAATCATTCATGCTTACATATTTTTATCCTCCAATAGATTTATATCAAAATAAAAGATTAGACTTACAGTGTATGCACAAGAATGTGCTTTGACCAAAAGTGCTGAAATGTTGTGAGAGGGACATGGGGTGATGAAATGATTTGTTACTTTTTTTAGCTTATCATTAAAACTAAAATAGTCTACCTATCAATTAGACATTTGGTATGGAACTGTAAAGTACAATTAAGGAGACAATTTCTGGTATGTGACATACTTCTTGAATTTCTCTTTAAACGTCAAACCTAGTATTTCTATTTACTGAAAGCACACACTCACATTCCTCAGTCAAAGGAAAACATGTAAATCAAAGTGCATGGCTTATTTTCACGGATCTTTGCTTGGGTCTGAACAACCCTCTTACTGCTGCTTTTATAAAGAGAGAAGTGTATTTTGTGTGTATGTGGGGGGGGTGTCCTCCTTTTTCAAATTGGAGGACTTGACTGTACAGGGTTCCCTTTTGAAAATTATACATTTTATAAACACTGTATATTATGTATGTGAGCATGGCTGGAATTGGTTTAAGTTCTGTTACTGTTCTGTAGGAGGTATGGCTTGAAGAGTGAAGGATAAGGCTAAAGATAGTTTATTGCATGTACAGAAATGTCACAATGAGACCCACTGAGTTGGATATTAAAAATTAATGATAAAAAAGATTTTTAAGATAAGACAGTTTATTATGAAGCAGACACTTAGCAGTTTGGTGATGCGAATGTGGAACAAGTGAGAATCACACACTTGCTGATCCAAAACACAACAATTGCTGCACATTCATGCTGCTAACTTTCAAACCAGATGGTGCAAATGGTGATATTTTTCTGTTCTACTTCAGAAGAAAGTTAATACTCAAGGAAAGAAGTGTCCAGTAGGGATTTGGAATTATTTGAGAACTTCATGTATATACCGTCATATGTCTGTGAGCTTACTGTTCTGTGGGGGCTTGCATGTTGCTGTGATGCTGAAAGCTGTGCCATCAGTATTTCAGATACCAGCAGGGCCAACATGGTGGACAGGTTTCAGCTGAGTTTCCAGACTAAGGCAGACTAGGGAGAAAGACCCGGCAGCCCACACCTAAAGCAATTAGCCACTGAAAACAGTTATGAATAGCAGAGAAACACTGTCAAACATAGTGTAGGAAAATGAGCCTCTCAGGCTAGAAGACATTTAAGAAATGACTGGGGAAGAACTGCCTCCTCAAAATAAAGTCAACTTTAATGACAGGAATGTACTAAAGTCCCTTGAACCTCTTTTTGCTGGTGTGGCATGACTCAAGATCAGAAGAAATGTAGTGACTGCAAAAATGAGCTCAAACATAGAAAGATCATGTGCATAACAGAGTTTGGAGTAGGTAGTCTTTCATTCTGCTGTGCTTAGGGTCACTATGAGTTGGAGCTGACTTGGTGGCACCTAACAACAACAACATATCTGTATAACATTAGTAAAAAGAAAGCACACATGTACACACTAATGAAATCTTACTTATCATTGGAGAAATTATCATAATTTTAGCTAGTTCCCCAATTCATGTGCAATGAATATGTAAAATGATTCTACATATGTTCCACCAGCCAGGGGAAATGACACTTTTATTCCTTCATTTATTCATATTCAAGTATCATTTACAGAAAATTGCATTCACAGATTTCAAACTGTACAGTTTGATGAATTTTGACAAATGCATGACCCACACACAAATTAACTAAAGAATGTCACCATTATCTCCCTAAGTTCTCTTTTGTCCTTTTCTACTTTAGTGATCCCCCTGCTGCAGGTAGTGTTTTGTCTATTGTACTTAGGGTCTCTCTGAGTCAGACCTGACTCAACAGAACCTAGCAACAACAACAACAACAACAACCAAGGAATCAGATTATATATATATTTATATATGCTCATTTCACTTTGAGTTGGTCCCGACAGATGTTTATCAAAAGGAAGAAAGAGGGAGGAAGAAAGGAAGGAAAGAAAGGAAAAGAAATCCAGTAAATAGAAAGAGGGGAAAAAAGTATTATCAACTATAGACATAAAAATACTGAATTTGGTATAAGAATATCAAAATTGAGTATAAGGAGACAATGTGGATATATGCATATATATGTTGTCTGCATATGTTGATCCATGTTGTAAATATGTATATGCATGTATGTGTACAAATATAAATTATATTA